>PVJX010006105.1:0-80197 GCA_004027295.1 Dolichotis patagonum | reverse complement strand
TGAATTCTTCATTAAATTTTTCTCTCCATTTTTGTTCCTCCATTCTTCTGTCTGTGCCTTCTTGAGAGGTGCCCAGCCCTTCTTTTATTAATCTACTTATCTCTTGTTTAATTTGAATTAATATTTCAGTTTTGGTCCCGCTTACAAGGTCCTGAAGATATCTCTTTATGTCCGCTAATGCTGTGTTTGATGTTGCATTTTTGCTGCCCTCAATCTCTTTTGTATTTACTTCTCCTGTATCAATGTTCTCAGGGTTGGGGGCTGGGAGTTGTTTCTTATTTCTCCCTTTGGTTCCTTGTTTTTGGTTCCTTCCATACAAGTGTACAGTGTAATGCCCAGACCCTTTTCTTGTTGGTTAAGGCTCCTCTAGAGGGCGCAGGCCAGGAGCTTTAGCCCTCTTCAATAGGTTATCAGAGTTTAGAGTTCACCCACGGGCAGTGTGCGCTAGCTCCTCCCTTCTGGGCCACTCAACCCCTGCAGGCCTTCACTGTGTCAGCGTGCACTGATCTCAGGGAAGTATTATTGTAGCGACTCACTGTCTCCCTGCCAGGGGTGCGGCCTAATCCAAGCAGATCCCACCAATCTGCTCGGGGAGGGGAGAAATCAGCTGAAGCCACTTCCTTATGGAGTTAGGGCTGTCCTGCCCAAATCCAACATGTCGTCCAGTTGGTTACCCCTTTCCCATGGGAGGGTCCCATTCCCACCACTCACCACGTGCCGATGACCGTCCCGAGAACTGCAGGACTCCCGGACCTCTGACTTCAGCGCGGCTGTGGTGGGAATTCAAGGTGCCTCTGGGTGGGTCGAGCACAGGGCCGGTCCGGGTGAGCTGCATGCAGGGCTGTTCAGCTCCATGCTCTGGCAGCTCAAGCCAGTCGCTACGGTGCAGATCGCTTGTTAAGGTCAGGCAGGAATTCAGGCGGCTCGAGGAGGGCGCCGTGCTCGCTGACCTTAGCTTCTCTGATGGTAGTCTCAGGACCTCATATTCGAGTGGTTTTTTCTGGTTTAGTTTTTCCCTGGGTTGTGAGAGTCCATCTCTATCTGTTTGGGTCTCTCCAGGGTGTTTTATTCTGGCATTTGAGCTGTCTCTCTCAGAGAGGGTCTCTCTCCTGCTACCTACCAGTCCGCCATCTTGTTCAATCTAAGTCTTCATTATTTCATCTAGGATGTCCTTGAGTATTTTTGGTAGTTCTTTGACAGTTACAAGTTTTTAAGGTGCTCTTTGTGGTGGAATGTCCTAATTTTGCCATTTACTTTGAAAGATAATTTTTCAGGCCATATTAATCTGAGCTGAGAGCTGATTTCTTTTAGAGCTTGCAGAACTCATGCCCAAGCTTTCCTGGCCCTTAAGGTTTGTGTTGCATAATCTGCAGCAATTCTAATAGGGTTATTTTTATAGGTCAGTTTTTATTGTTCTTTAACAGCTTGTGTTGGGCTTCTGTGATTTCTATGATGTATCATGAAAAATACTTTTATGATCATGTGTATTTGGGGATCTACCTGGCTCACTCACTTGTATATTGAATCCTTTCCCCCTACTTTGGAAGTTTTATGCTATGATTTATGTTGACAGATTTTTTTTTTACCACTTATGCCATCTTCAAATTTTTCTCTAATTTCAGTTAACCTTAGGTTAGTCTTTTTTATATCACCTAGAGACTGTTGGATATTTTCGCCATAATCTCTTGTTTTTAAGGTACCTATGAATACATGGGCACCTGCATCAGCCCTATTCTCTAGTTCTGACCCAAGTGACTGCTTTTGTTGCCCATGCTTTTAATAGGATTTTTCTTCTGGATTTCTCTTGGGGACCTTTTCATAGACTAGTTCTTTGCTAAACTGGTCTTTTATGTTTTGAATCCTTTTGGCTAACTCATCTAACTTTTATATGCTTTCCCTGTAAGCTCACTGATCATTTTATTAATTCATTATCTGTTTAGTTATATCATGTCTGAGCTCATGGGCCACTTTAGTGATGTTTTTTATTTTTTCTTTTATTGCTTTACATAATTCAGTCCTTTGGCTTCTTATTTCCTCTCCATAGATGCCTCTTGGCTCAGTTGTGGGAGGGTTATGGGCTTTAGGAGGCATTTTGCTGCCTTGTTTTCTCCTGTTTGTATTGCTTCTTTGTGCTGAGGGTTGAGAATTAATTATAGTGGAAAGTCTTCACTGCTAGCATGGAGATCTCTTTAGTTAGGGTCTGGTTCCCAGTGATGTGATATTAGCTTTGCTCACTTTTGAGTATTTATCTATCTCTGACATCTTCAGTTTACCATGCATGGGCCTAGTCACTGTGCTGCAAGGAGAAAATCCTGCCAGTTGTACCAACATCAACCTACCTGGCCACGCATCAGTTCCATACGTTAAAACTTGTTCTAACAACTTCACCGTTTTATTAGTGGCCCCTAGAAACTGTACTGCACTGTTAATAACAGGTAGACTGGGATATAGCAGGAAGGGAGGAGGAAGAAAAGAAGGGAAAGGGGAAGGGGTAAATCCGTAGGAAGAGAAGAGAAGAGGGGAGGGAGGGCAGAAGAGGAAGGAGTTCGTTTTTCCATTTGTCCCCCACGTCTGCTTCCTCTGCTACCCTTGCCTCAGTGCACCTGCGTTCCTCAGGTGCACGTTTTGTCTCCTTCTTCCCTTGCTGGGGCCCCGCGGTCAGACAGAATGGGTTCCACCCTGCTCCATCCCTTATTATCATGGTAATACAAGTAACACACAAATATGCCCTTTGGTTAGATGGAATACAGATTTTATAGTGCTATTATAAAATAAATAATCCCCTGGACATTATAGCATTTAATAACTCTATGATGCTGAAATCTCACTAGATGTGTCTGAAATTTTTCATGCTTAACTTTTTATTATGGATAATTAAAAATATATAATTAGAGAAAATAAAGTAAAACATTATCATTGATTCTGAGCTTCAGCAATGGTCAAATTGTTTATGACCAGATTGTTTTAACCCATTTCCTTATCTACTTGTTCTTTTTCTTATATTTCAAAGCAAATTCTAGATATCACAGCATTTTAGTCTCTAAAATTAAAGAATCAAATTCCATGATAGCATTTTAATGCTAAAAATAATAATTTCCTAAAATCATCAAATATCAGGTCAGTGTTAACATTTCTATTTGTTTCATGACTTAGTTTTCGGTCTGTGGTTTATTCCTTGGAATTATGGTTACGAAAATATTCACATATAATAAGTAGTTGCTATATCTTCTCTTCCTCACTTGCAATTTAATTCTCAAAGAACTAAGCTGTTTGGCCCTTAGGTTTTTCCAGTCAGGATTTGCTGACTTCACAGTTTGATTTAGGTTTGCAAAGTGACAATTTTTTCACTTTTTCCTTTTTCATGTCATCTATTATCAGTTAGTAAAGCTCACAAAGGAAAGAAAGGATGAATATTTAATTATTTTCCCTTGTGTGAAGTTTTAAAATAATGAGTTTGTTTTTAGTGTCCACTGATATTGGGGAATTTGGTATTTTTGTATTATTTGGTTTTGGCATTGTTATAAGTGCATACACTCATAGATTTAAAAATATACTATATGTGACAACTTTTAAATCACATACTTAAAAGATTTCTTACAAAATCACCTTGGATACAGTCTCTTGGGAGTGTCTAACTGCTCCACCCTAACTAAGCACCCTCATCTCCCCAAAAAGTAACAACTACCCTGAATTCTATGGAAACCACTTCCTTGACTTCCAAGTTCCGGCACTCAAGTCTGTAATCTTGACACAATAATTTAGTCTTGCCCATTTAAAAAGATAACTATGCATTTCAAATATTAGCATCTCTTAAGCTATACTTCCATTCATTTTTTCCTTTCCAAATAATTTATCTGTTGAAGAACCTGGAATAATTAAATTACAGTTTCCTGCAGTCTAAACTTTACTAGTTGTATCCATGGTGCCATTCAAAATTCTTTTATTTTGGTACAGTGGTACCTCAGTTTAAGAATTTAATTTGTTTTACAGTTTTGGGAAATACAGCTGCATTTGTGTTTGTGTGGGGAATATGGTTCATGGTCGTGTTTGTTCCTCGATGTGGAGTTTGTGAACTGAAGCAAAATTTTGCCAAATGCGTTTGTTCGAGAACTGAATTGTTTACAGAGTGAAACATTTGTAGGCATTACTGTATTTCCTGCAGCTCAGCAGGTGAATCCTAAAGTTGCATCCGTTAAACGTGACCCTTTAATGTATTGCACCTGACACTGTGTTCTTTCAGCAGAGCACCCATCTCCCAGGCTGGCTGTCCATAAGCTAAGTAGCCATTGATGCATGCTGGATAACATGGGTCAAAAGAAGTTGAATAATCTAACATTACTCACTTCCTTTAGCCCACCTCACACACACAGCATTCTCAGAAAATCAATAATATTACCATCACCAATATAATTATAAAGAACAACTGAAGGTTTTTGCATGTCTGCTTTTCATTTTCCCATCTTTCAAACTTTTAAGCTAGATTTGTGCTATGTAGCCTTGTTCTAACAATTTCACCCTTTTATTAGTGGCCGCTAGAAACTGTACTGTACTGCTAATAACAGGTAGACTGGGATATAGCAGGAAGGGAGGAGGAAGAAAAGAAGGGAAAAGGGAAGGGGGTAAATCTGTAGGAAGAGAAGAGGGGAGGGAGGGCAGAAGAGGAAGGAGTCCGCTTTCTCTTTAGGATTGTCTAATTTCATTTCTACAGTTATGTTTAATGCTCACTACCTATTTTGTGACAGTGTCTCCTTAGTTATTTTAGTTGTGTTAAATTCATTCTAGACTCCATAGAAGAGGTTAGAGAAAATATCCTTGATTTCTATCAGGTTGATAAGAGTTTGTTGGCGTCTTTTATATGTAAAGTCAGTTATACTACTACGAAATTCTTGGGTCACATTTCCTCATCTTGAATGTCTTAAGTATACAATATCATCTTCTCTGGAATAAAACACTGATGTCAACAAAATATCTAATTTTATTTCTGTTAAGAATCACTTGGTGCTTTTATATAGATGAACAAATGACTTTTTTGTTTATCTTTAAAATCCAGATATTGAATTAGTATATCTTGGGGTTGGTCATTCTGACATACTTTAGGGACATGCTAAGCTCTTTAAATATGAATTTTAGCCAGGCGTGGTGACTCACACCTGTATTCCAAGCACTTGGAAGGCTGAAACAGGAAGACCCTTGTGAATTCAAGGCCATCCTAACTGCATAAGGAGAGCCTGTCTGAAACACACACACACACACACACACACACACACACACACGCAAAGAATTTCTAATTTAAAAAAAATCCAGAGAACTTGGGGGTTTTAAAAAATAATTTTTATTTTAAAGACAATAAAACAAGCAAAATAAAACAGAATAAATCCAATCAAAGCAAAACAGTGCAAGTGACATCGGACTTCAAAACAAGATAATAGGAAATCAACAATGGTTACCATAAAGCCTCTTGTTTTCAAAACAGCTTCCCATACCATCAGACATAGTAAACATCAAACAGAACAGAATAGAACCAATAAAAACAAAGAAATGAATGCAATAAAGGACTTCAAAACAAGATAAGAGTACATCTAAAATGCTTACCATAATATATCTTGTTATCTTTGAATTAGCTGTCCATGCCATTGGATATAACAAAAGCAAGACAAAACAGAATAAAACCCAACCCAACGAAACAATGAAAATGATACAGGACTTCAAAACAAGACAATAGGGAATCAACAATGGCCACCACCCTCAGAAGGAGACCCCCCCAGAAGCTACACTGCATATTGTTATCCTCTGAATAGATAATCAGACCACCAGCTTTAGGCCTGCAAAGTCAGTGAAACACTAAACATTACAAGCATTAAGTTGTATTTTACCTCAGTAGCTATCACCTCATTTTGGCTCTTCTTGTCTCCCAGCCTGTGCGTCAGAAGGGGCTGGCATCTAGATCTCTCCCCAGTGGGCCGTGCATGGTGCTGGCTCACAGGGAGGGCTTGCTTCTTGTTGAATTCTTGTTCTCTTCCCCTGCAGTCCACAAATGGCACTGACTCACAGAAAAAGGCTGGTGTCTGGGTCTTCCCCCAGCAGCCCTCATATGGTGCCAGCATGCAGGGAGGGCTTGGCTTCTTCTGGGTTGTTTGTTTTTTAGTATTTCTGCTGTTGCTTTACATATGTTATCTCCTTTCAGACTACTACTATGTGTAAACTGAGTCTCATTGACCCATTTTGAATATATGTTCATTTCTCCTGAATATTTTTTCTTTCTCCATTGTGCTAGGTAGTACATGCCTGCAATCCTATCACTCTGAGGCAGCAGGATCACAACCCAGCCTGTACAGCTTAGTAACTTAGCAAGACCCTGTCTCAAAATGAAAAATTAAAATCCAAATGATTGTGGAGGTGCCTTAGAGCAAAGGTGCTGGGTTCAATCTCTACTTCTACAGGAACATCAAACAAAAAATGAAAAAAACTTCTCTTTTTTTGACTTTTGTTTCTCTTTTAAAAAAAATTATTTGTAATATTTATTCTCTCCTGTGCTTTATTTTCCACAATGATTTTTTCTTTTATTTCATCAATTTTTCCTGATCTTTTATACTTTATTTCTGTGCATGGCTTTAATTTATTCCTTAATTATATCCCTTCAGCATACTTTTGCTGTCTATCAGGTTATTATTCTGCTTCCACGAGACCTTTCAGTTTTTTGTTTTGTTTTCTTTGGTTTTGCTTTATATGAAATTAGATTTCTTGTAGTTTTGGAGGTGCACAGTTCAGCGTAGCTTCCTGGTGTCATATATCTTTTTCTTTCACTGTTTTCATGCTGTATTAAAAACACAGTAGCTCTCTTTTGAAGACTTCCTGGGTACATTCTCTTCTAACACCCTGACTCGTGCCTACTCTGTTATTACCCAGGGCACTTTTTGTCCTACTCTTAGAGTTTGGTCTTCTCTATGGACCTGTCCTGGAAGGCAGGCCCGTGGAGGTTTAGTTTTGTGATTTCACAGAAGCCCATCTACTCCAGTCCCTCAGAAATCAGTGTGTGTCACTGACATGGACCAGCAGCACTTACTGGCCACTTTGGGGTTCTCTTGTTTTCACAGCCATCAGCCATCTGTTCCTTTACTCTGCTTGTCCCCCTGTTGACACTGGAGGTCTTGTAGCAGTGGGTGGTTTGTCTCCAGCCACCTTGTTTGGGGTTTATAACTGGACACGTTGGGTGAACTAACGAACCTCCAAAAATGAGCTCAGCATTTCTCCTGCTCTCTATAATGCACACCAACTCTCACACTGAGAAGTGAAGACTATTTCCCCTTCTAAATCTGGGGGGACCCACTAGCTGATCCAGTAGAATGTGGAGAGGGTGACATTCTGGGGAGTCCTTGGACCCAGCCACCATTTTGTAAGAAGGCCAAGTGTTAAGCAGAGGCCCTGTGAAGAAATGAAGTGCTCGGAGTAACAGACCCTGCCGAGCTTCCAGACAGCCCTGTGAGGGAACCATCGTGCATGTGCCCCCAGTGTGGCCCAGGTGACTGCAGATGCTCCTGTGAGAGATAAGAAAGTGCTCACTATTTCATGATACAGGTGCCCATGCGGCTTTTCATATAACCGCACGCTGATATTAAGATACGAGGTAAGTAACACACCTCGTGTTATAAATGCTGTCTATAGTTTTACAATTTGTTATCTAAATGCTCCTGTTTTTGTGTGGGGATTTGCAGAGACCTAAAACAATGTCCTATAATGCCCTCCACCCAAATCTTCCCAGAATTCTCTCCAATGTAAGATTATAAGGCTCATCTAAGACATCAGTGAAGGCCTTGAGACCACTAGGGAGTGTAATTCAGAACCAGGACAGAGCTCAGGACATTTACAGCTTCCCCTTATGAACTTTGGCCTTCTAATGATCCCTGTATGAAAACAGACTCCTCGCCTCTCATTTTCTGCCTTCTTCCCCCATGGGAGTCCATCATTCACACTGTGGAAGCTAATAACCTTCATATTTGACATCTATTTCCTGGATAAGTTTGGCACCCTAATTTTCTAGATCTAGGTTGCTAGGCGCATCCACTGAAATTCTGAACAAACACATTTTATGCAAGTGAGAGTGAGTCACATGTGTACTACACAAAAGCTAAAAGCTCGGTTCGTTTTCAAACTAATCCATTCAGTCATTCCAGAAGTATTTACTGAGTGCTTATTATGACCCAATCACTGTTCTAGCTACCAGCTACTGGGTAGATAGCAGCAAACAAAGCAAACCTCCCCACTCTTGAGGAAATTAAAAGGCTTATATTTTTTAAATGTTTGTTCAGTGGCAATCTTATTGTTACTTAAGCATCCTCCTGGGGAGGTGCCAGCGCCCCTGCCAGATGCCTATAACAGCCTTCAGTCCACTTCCTGAGGGCTGCTGGTAAACATCATCTTACCCATGTAATTACCATCCTGGTGATGACGGCCAGGCTCTGAAAACTGACTTCACTTCATTTTCTCCTTAATCCAACTCTTATTTCAAAGAGTGGCAAAAATGTAGTCAGTAATTGGGAGTGGAACAGAAGTGACTGATATATATATATATATATATATATATATATATATATGATATATTGATATACATTTTTTGATAAAAACAAAAATTAGTTAAGTAAAGAACTTGAACATTTTCAGTCACCATAGACTTGAGTAAGTATGTGCTTCTTTAAATTAGTAAGACTCTGGGGTCTTTGCATGAGTAGAGGGAGCAAGACTGAGAAAAGGAATATAATAATAGAGGTTGCTAAAAGAAGAAAAGACAAGAAATAAAAATTTGTACTCTGAACACTAACAATTTAAGAAAATCTAGTGTTTTAGAAGCTTTGCTCATGTACTACCTGGAAATGTACACTAACAGGAAACTCTCTGCCCATCTCTGACTGCCCTTTTCCCATCCTTGGGGCTTCTGGGATCTGCTTGTGGGCGGAAGACATTGTCATTGTTTATAATGTTCATCATCCATGGATGTGATGTGAATGACATATATTTAGAAATCAAAATAAAGCTTCTGGAAGATCTTCAATTTAATGGAAACTAGTCTAGTCATTTGGGAACCACAAGAGCTTTTTAGGGAAAACCTGGCTCTGCCAGCTGGAGGAAGTGTGGGTGTACGGGGTCCCAGGGACACCTGTGATGTCAGTCAGCCCCAGGCGAAGGCTGATTGGCTCTGGAGAGCCATGGCAGGGTTTAAATCCCTGCACCATCAGAGAAGTGTTCAGACCAGCAGCGCAGGGGTGTCTTCGCTGAGCTTCTTCAGTGAGAACCTGAACCTGATCTTTTAGAAACAAATCTTTGGGAATTTAAGAGGGTAAGACAATTTGATCACCTAATTTTCAATGACTTTTACTATGCTATTTGAAAATATTAAATATGTATACTATGATTTACAGAAAGAAATGGGGAGACTGATTCATACTTTTGTTCCTGTTGTTAATGCCACAGTGAAAAATGATATTAAAATGCATGTCAAGTGACATGCTAAATCACTAAAGTCAGTTGCTTTTCTTGGTAATGCTTAAATTAGACCTTTGCAGAAAGGGAATTTACTGAACAAGGGGCTGATGGAAGGTCAAATTGAAGTTTAGCTTTAATTAACAAAACAAATAAAATGTCTTCATTTAATATTTCTAAACATGAAGATGGAGCGACTCTAATCTAGATTGGTAGGATTTTCAAAGTACAGTCTTTCACATTGAAAACTACTTAACATTATTCATTTAGAGAGCATTGAGTAGTATTCATTATGAACTGAACAAATAATTGAGAGAAGCCGCTAAGATCATGGAAATGAACCAGGGTGTGACAATTACAATGTGTTCTTATTGGCTAGTTGGGTGTTCACGATAGTGTGATGCCTTGCTAGTTGGGATTCAATAAATGCTCAGTGTGACCCTCTCTTAAAAATTTTCTAGTGTAGAAGGTATAGTAGGTATGTGCATAACTTACCCATTCGTATTTTTACCTGCTGTTTCTCCCACTTCTTCATCCATATTGGCACGACAGAGTAAGTGTTACGGTCAGGCCAGCATTCCTGTGACATCCACAGGATCCCATGTGAGACAGCAATACTTCAAGCAAGCTTTCCTCTATGGAAGCTGTAACTTCTGATTAACCAAACTTTCTGTGTAATCCAGGCTCACACAGACCATCCCACTTTAACACTGTTGATTAAAGGCCCGTGGATGAAGAGTTTTCTATAGAGCAGCAGTCTCCTTATTGACCACCAAAGACTGATGTGGATCAATGTGCTTCAGACGCTTTGAGCGCTTCCCTATCTATATTTGAGACACCTGGGAGTCATTTCACTGTGGCGGAGGCATACAACATTGGATTGATTGTGATCAGCCTCAAGACAGTAATAATAAGAAAAAATAGAAACTCACTACTAGGGTCTTTGAATTGCTGATAATCTTCACATCCTGGTCAAATCTCACTTTATTTGCAAAGAATAATAATGAAACAAATTCTAGCAGATTTTGGTTAGTTGAACAAATCTGTTTTTGTGAGGCCAGCTAATGATTATTTTTATTAGCCATTCAGCATTATTATTACTATTACTTTCTATTCAGCTAGAATAGCACTTAGACCAGGATCTGGAGTATTCACTGTTCTGAGAAAATATTTGTTAGCTGCTAGTAAATGAATATATTGTTCATTAGTATTTGTGAGGATAACAATACTGAAACAAAAATAAAAAATTAAAATACAAGGTATTTTCCAAAGGAAAAAGAGACAGCCTAGGATTTTTCAAACTTTGATTTCCTTCCTTTGGTCTATTTCTACCATTTCAGTTTACATAAGAGAAAATCTCAATACTTTACAGGTAAATCTTATCTTTGAGGAAATTCCAGAAAAAGTTTCCTCACTTGGGAACCTGAAGAAGTTTGGTCTATACTTAAAACCAGGACCACAATTCCTTGCTTCAGATCCATTTGAATCTTTTCTACTCTGCAAAAGCAACTGAGAAAGAGCGAACGTCTCCAATACTCTGCATTTCCAGCAGGTGCCACTGAAGTTAGGGTTGTTGATTTCTGTTGTCTCCTCCTCTTAGAGAGTGACAGCATGTAGATGACATTGACCAGTCAACAAAGAAGAGCTGGGGGTTGTGGACACCTCATTTTTCAGGCTTGTAGCTTATTCGTTAATCTATCATTCAGAACAAGACCAGTGCATCTCTGCCTCTACTCTGTAACACAGTAGCTAAACAGTTTAGAAAACCTTGGCGCTCTCATTGGGAAATACACTTCACAAGGGTGTCTTTGTTTTTATAAAAATACTGATTGGAAACCTAACACAGGGTTTAAAATATGGTTTTCTCTAATGCTTAAGAGGAGATTATATTCTTCGGGAAGTAATATCAGCCCTCTTCAGCCCGTAGCGTGTGTTTTATTTTTGTTTACCAAACTTCTACCTGGGGAAATTATTGGTTTGGGTCAGGGTGTTAAACGGTATTGTGAGAAACCTGAGCGAGCTGGTGCATCTTCCTTAGGTCACAGTATTCCATGGCTGAGAAATTGGAAAACTGGAAGCACACAGTTCTTTAGCAAAAAATCACAACAGCCATTGGAGTAGAGTAATTTACAATGGTCTGCCCTTAGTTTTAATTTGTTAGATAACAGAGAAGCTAAAGAAAGTACAAAGCAATTCAGTTGTCACTGATCTCTTATGAAGGCTGAATGTTTGCTCATCGTCAAAGCACCACCAGATTATCATCCCACTGAGATTTCACTTGAATAATTAAGACAGTGAGCTGCCTAACTCTCATGTGAGCTGTGAGGCCGAATCCATCGCGGGAGTTATTTTGAGCACATCATATTTGGGAAAATTTTATATCCTTTAAGAATGCATCTAAGAACTTAAAATATGTTTAAGGAGAACTAACAGGAAGTAATACCCTTTGAATTTGCAGTTCAGCATTTTTGTATGCTCTTCTTCACTGGTATTAGGCAAAGGATTAAAAAAGAAATTAGAATAATATTAAAACATAAAGGCCGACATGCAGCATGCTCAATCGGAATACAGAAAGTGACAGAAATGAAAAATAGCTGTGCTGAGAAGGAACAGTGCTCATTGTGTAAGAGGTTATGTTTGGCCATTTGAGCTGCAGAAAAGTAGACGTGAGAAAACTTTTTAGTTCCTTTGTTTTTGGTTTTTTATTATTTTCTTGAATAAATGAGAAAAATGAGATTAGATTGATGACTTCCTGTGCTCAGTGCTTGAGATATTATTCACCATATCCAGCAACATTTTCCTACTTCTTATATCAAGTGTTAAAATAACATGAAGGATTTTAAAGTCACACATATTCCTATCTTTAGTAAATTGATTTATTATTCTGGAACAAAATTTGTGCATTGGTATTTTAAAATTTTTTTTCCAGGTGAAACTAATACTAATATTCAGCCAGGGTAGAGAAAGTTTGGCTTAAATTTCCTGTCATTAGTAGCATATATTTAATATTTAAAGAAACAAATCAGCAAATGTGAAGCTTGAAATAAATTTGAAGAATGTTTTGTAAAATATATGGAAATTCACTGGACAACTATGCTAGATCATTGATGGCGGTTCCAGGATGTAGGGCAGATGGTTGTCCTTTAAGTCACTTTGATAAATTTTACATTAGCATCAGTAGGTCTTCATATAGATACAGAACAAATTGTGTTGAAACCACCAGTTCTTGAAGTGTGAAATGAAGACACCTTCCAGAAAAAAACCCCACAATTTGATTTGGAGTGTTTCTTTCAGCATGATTCACAAATGCATCCCAAATATCTAATTTTCCCTTGATCCTTCAGGGGTGTGAATGACACTTAGGAAAATTTAGCAAAGTCGTGTGTAATTTATGACTACATGGATTACAGTAGATGCTAAGAGCTTTCTGCAGCCCTAACATGAGGAAAAACGTGCAAACCCAATCTATTTTGTATTGATATTATTTTGTAGTTATGAGTGTGATTCAGAAGGCTGTGTGTGTGTGTGTGTGTGTGTGTGTGTACAGATACCCACCCCCATCAGTGATGTGTTAATAAGTGTACTGTGTAAGGGGGTAGATTGGTTAGGTTTCACTTCCACACCCAGTTGTTGGGCTATCATAAAAAGCAATGGCCGGAAGTTCCCCTACTCCCTTTACTTTTCCCCACTTACAGTATTCGATGTGTTACTGAGGGAGTGTTCATAGACAACCTCAAGGGAAGTCTTCAGTTTATGTCATAGCAGTGAACTTTTCATTTATTTTGAAAATAGATTTATTGAGATACAAGTTAAGTAACACATACTTCACATCTTTGTAGTTTAATAGCATTTAGTAAAATCACAAAAAAGAACAATATTCTCCACCACTGTGTTTAGAACGTTTGCATTCCCTTCAGAAGAAATCTTGGACCTCCTCGCCGTCACTCAGCCCTCATCTTCCCAAGCCCTGCACGGTCACCAGTTTACCCTGCATGTCTGTGCATTTGCCCCTTCTAGACATGGCATATGACTGGGATCATATGAATACTGTCTTTTGTGCTTGGCTTCTTTCACGTACCATAATGTTTCCAAAGCTCCTCTAGTTTGTAACCCTTGCCAAAGCCCGGTTCCATTTTATGGCTGAATAGTAGTCCACTGCACAGATAAGGTACATTTTCTCTATCCACTCATTCATCAGTTGGGTGTTTTAATAATTTTTAATAGGAAGAAGCTTAGAAATAAAAGCCTTTGATCTCTTCAGTCCGAGGTAACACATCTATGTCCTTCTTTGCAGGTAGAGGCATCACACCCAGTGATGAGGACCATCATCCTGCCCCTGCTTCTCTGGGGACTGGCCTGTGCTCTCCCAGTAAGTAGCAGCGTAGGGTCACATACAGCAGAAACCACCTGTGGTTTAAACTACACAGTTATCACTGACTGAGAACCTAAGTGGGGTGCATATTCCAGCCTCGTGAAAATACAGTGTACCTCAGGAACTTGTTTTATGATTTGAGGGAAGATGACTGTGTTTGCATGGGGGAGACAGCTGTGGTCATGTTTGTCACCCAGTGCAGAGTCTGCAAATGGAAGGACAATTTTGCCAAATGCTTATGTTTGCAAACCAGATCGTTTGTAAATGCAAGCATTTGTATACTGAGGCATGACTGTAGTCCTTTCTCAGGAAGCTCTTTCCTTTAAAATGTCCAAACGACTCTTTCTCTGTTCAGTTGCCATTTGTGTAGCTGCGACTCTCACCTTTCTCTTCATGAGGAGGGGTTCTCCGAGTGTCACCCAGGGCCACAGAGTCAACACTGGTCAGGAGGCGGTTAGAGTCAGAAAGCCTTGAGTCCTACCTCAGACCAACCAGTGCAGACTCACAACAGTCTGGGTCTTAGCAAGGCCTCACATTGCTCACGGCTGCTGCTAAGTGCGTAACGCGGAAGTAACTGCTGCCTTCCATGCACTGACCACGTGTGCTAAATTTTCTAGGTAGCCAGGTATCAGAATACTGAATCCGAGAGCTCTGAGGAATGGACGGTGAGTAGAAATGTGACCTTTTCATGTATGATGGGTGCAGCATAACGGAATCCTTTACAAATGCGGACACTGATAAGGCTGTAGGAGTGTATTTACAGCCTACCCCAGAATCTTCAGCTCGTGTAAGAAAATACTGCAGTTTCGACTTGGTAGTATAACTTGGCATGGAAGCATTTGTTTCTTTTAGGTCTCTTCTTGTAGTGGGTGTTCATAATAGTGCAAAAGTGGAGATCAATGAATCAAGACTGGCCATGAGAGATTTGGACTTGAATTCTACTTAAGCAGTTGATATCCCATAGGGAGGAAGTGAGATCCTGGCAGGTGAGAAAAGGAAGACCTGTGAGAGGATGTTAGAGTTTGGGGAGCGATGCTGGTGTTTGTGTAGTGTTGGCTCCGATAACACAAAAGCTGTTAACACTCAAGAACTCGCATAGCACAGCCTGAGGGCTTTACATGTATTAAATTTCTCATCTGCACAACTACCTAATGAATTAGATGTTATATTTTATTCCCATTTTGAGGCACAGAGCAGAACCTAGTCTGTCTGTGTTACATGCTTAGTAAGTGTTAGAGGCAGACTTTGAATTTCACCCTTGTGACTGCAGAGTGTCCATTATGCTCTCGGGCAGGAGGCCCAGTCTAAGAAGTCTGCGGATTCTCACGGTTGGCATCTGAAGTGGGAGTTTAAATTTCGAGCCGAGCTTGAAGGATTTTGTTCACGATTTTGTTTTCCTGCGCATGTGCTACAGCTCGACCCCAGGGTCTTTCATGGTGACTAAATAATGGCAGAGGTCTGGGGTGGGGTCCTGCCCCTGCCTCGGGCTAGAAGAGACATTGCAGGGTGTGTCATGAACTTTTGGCAGAGTGACTCCTAGGATGGTTAATTTAAAAGCAGCTGCTATAGACGTTCCCGTTTAACCAGAGACACACATGCTGTATTCCCTGGTCTGGCCCTGGAACGAGAAACAAACCAATGTCTTGCCCTATTCCACCCACTGATGCCAAAGGACAGCTGCTGGAGCACAGCCTGCCGTTGTGCCACCTGCGGCATGTAGGTGGAGACAAGTGATGACAGATGACAACAGGTGACAACCGGTGACAACAGGTCCCTTTTCTGAGCCCCGGAGCCCTTGCTGCTGAGTACTTGCAGAAAGAAGGCTGGTGGCAGCTTCTCTGCCCTGTTCTGTGCCTGGGTTACATCTAGGATCTTGCCCCACTCCAGGGGAGAGGACGTAGTGGGCTGCAGGGAAAGGGCACCGTTTGCTCAGGCACTGGCACAGTTCTTAGGAGACCAAGAAAAGTGAATAAATCAGAGCTGTAACTGTGTAGTTAAAATTCGGATTTAGCATTTGGTTTACTACTGGGGCTATTTGGTGACTCAGGAAAGGTTTCACAGCTTTCTTAATCCAGCTTTGCCTGTTGAATTTTATAAAGTGGTATCCTTGAAATACGTGATAGACTTAGTTCCGACCTCATCAAATGGTGCTCAAGATGCTATAGGGTTTACCGGGTTCTTCTGGCAAAGTCCTGTATGTTGTGCATAATGGGTGTTTATTTTTCTTAATTTGTGAGTAAGAAACTCACAGGTGGTGTGAATCTCCCACCTTCACACGGATAAAGGAACACTGCTGGCTCCTCCGGGCCCCAGGAGTTTCCTGGAACATCAGATTCCATCAAGCTGGCTTTGAGGACTGAAGCCAAAACCCAGTTTCCTGAGACTTTAATCCGGACTCTGATGGTGCTGTCTTGTTATATTTCTTCTAGGTTCTATGAATAGCCAATTTGAATGAAAGCATACAAATATTTTTGTGTCATATCAGAAAGTTTTAGATCTTTTATATTCCAAGATCTTTTCAGGCTTTTCATCATATCTTCAATGTTGAGTCATTTTACTATAAGACTATATTATAACTCAGGTAAATGTAAAATAGATAACAAAAACATTTAAAAGGCACCTGATGTTCTTCCACATATTTATAGTGACATAATCTATGAAAATGTCATGTTTTTCTTCCTCTTTTACAGGGTCATTTGGTTTCATCGCCAGCACCACCTGTGGTAATTATGTGTTTAGTTTTGTCATAAACTGACTTTGATATTCTTCTCAGCACCTTTTCCCATTTTGAAAGTAGTGCATGCAGACTCAAGCTATTGATGTATATCGTATTCTTTTCTTTGCTGCCAAGGCATTACTAAAAGGAAAATAAACTTTTTTTTAATCTTTCAGGAGAAGAGTGAGTCATCAGAAGAAAGTAAAGTTAGCTCAGAGGAACAGGTAATTAAGCCTTCTTAACTTTTCTGGCTATTTAGGAATTGAAGGAAATGATGGTGGATTAAATTACCTGGCACCATTTCTAAATATAATATTTTCTAACCATTGGTTATGTTGCCTAAACTGTCCCATAAAATAAAAAGGGGAAAATGAGGGAGCAGAGTTGAGATGTAGACATGCTGTCCATTCTATTTTTATCATCTGATGAGAAAAATTATCATGGTAATGATAAAAATGACCATTTATCACTGGCCTCAGATGGTCCTCCTAGTAAACACACACACACACACACACACACACACACACACTTACACACACACACATACACACACACATGCACACATGGGCGTGGACTAAGAAAAGTCACAGCTCACTCAGCAGCTGTCTAAAATGATACTTTTAGAATTGGATCAGTTCAGTGCAGACAAGAAAGCTATACTTTTTTTTGTTTTGCAATGCTGGGCATATAATAGGCAAGTGCTCTACCACTAAGCTACACCCCCAGCCCTAAGGAGGACTGCTCTGCCAGTGTGAGGTGCCTGCTGGCCCTGGAGTGCACCTCCAGGGTGAGAATACCATTGGAAAGGAGGGGAGCAGGATGGACACTGTCAGTATCTCTTTAAAACAGCTCCTTCAGTGGGCCTGGGGTGAGAATGGCAGATCTAGCTTACGCTATTACAAAAGAAAACAAAATTGAAACATTTTTTGTAAGAAGACTATACTATATGTCATTATTTTCTTAGCTTTTTTCTTTGATATGGGGGATTAAATTAAAACCCGGGCCTCCTGCATGTTGAACACATCTCTACCCCTGGGCCTCTCCCCCACCCAGTCCTACCCCTTTGACCAATCTGGACCCTGTGGGGGCCCCAAGGATTTCAGGATGTGGTTTCTCTTTGAAGTTTTCTTGGCCCACATTGCAGTCTATGGAGAGCCAGAGCTGGAAGATGAAGGATTAGCTCACATACCCCTGTTTACTAAAGATTTATCAGTGTAGACATTTCAAAACACGGAATGGGGGACTGCTCTGCTGTGAAAATGTTGTGACTGATGGCATGTTCTTCCCCAAGTCTTCAGGTGAGGGCAGCAGTTCCTGCTTGGGCAGGGTGCTCACACCTGTGTTCCTGGAGGGAGTGGCCGATGGGCCCCTCGACCCCTCCCAGAGATGTTATTGGGCAGTACCACTGACTCTGGGTTAGAGGAGGGAACCAGGAAGAGTAAGCAGAAAGAGCCTGGGAAGGCGCTAGCTGACTCCCAGAATATCAGCTCCAGGGCACTGACCCTGTCTGTTTATCCCAAACTCCAGGCAAATGAAGACCCCAGTGATAGCACAGAGACTGCGGAGCACTTGACCTCTGATGATGATCCCTATGTTTCTAGACCAGCTGGTGGTCTGTCTAGGAGTGCAGGGAGAGAAGGAGATGATAAGGAAGATGATGAGGACGACAGTGGAGACGACACCTTGGGTGATGAGGACAATGGCCTGGGGCCCAGAAAGGGTCGAGAAGGTGGCATCTCCAGACTGGACAGTGGTGAGGATTCTGCTGATACCACACAGTCGAGAGGAGACAGTGCCTCCCGAGAGGACAGCACTGAATATCTGGCCAGTGATAGCAGGGACCTTGACGGTGAAGACGGGGTGGAGAGTGAGAGTGAGGAGCACTGGATGGGAGGTGGCAGTGAGGGGGACAGCAGCCATGGGGATGGCTTGGAGTTCCATGACAATGGAATGCAGAATGATGACCCAGACGGCACCAGGAGTGAGGGAGGCAGCTCCAGAATGGACAGTACCAGTGTCAAATCCAAGGAGTCACAAGGGGTCCACAAGCAGGAGGACACTCAGGACTTGGGTGACAGACAGTCAGTGGAGTCTCCCAGTAGGAAGTTTTTTAGGAAATCCCGCATTTCTGTGGAAGACGATAGAGATGATCTGGAGGATAGCAACACGGTGGAAGACCTCAGGAGTGACCTTACAGACAGCACCAACTCCCAAGAGGACAGCCCAGGCCAGTCCAGGGAAGACAGCAAGAGTGACTCTCCAGAGGACACCAGTGAGAGCCAGTCCCAGGAGGACGATGGGGACGAGCAGGACACCAGCAGTGAGTCCAGCCAGGAGGTGGATCCTCCATCCCAGGAGAGCAGCAGTGAGTCCCAGGAGGAGGTGGTAGGCGAGTCCAGGGGTGACAACCCAGATGCCACCAGCCAGCAAGACAGCGATTCCAGTGAGGAGGACAGTTTGAATACCTTCTCCAGCTCAGAGAGTGAATCCAGAGAGCAGCAAGCTGACAGCGAGTCCAACGAGAGCCTCAGGTTCTCAGAGGAAAGTCGGGAGTCCCCCGAGGATGACCACAGCTCCAGCCAGGAGGGCCTGCAGTCCCAGAGCACATCCACAGAGAGCCAGAGCCAGGAGAGCCCATCCAGGGAGGACACTGACAGCAATTCTCAGGACGCCAGCCGGTCAAAAGAAGACAGCAACTCCACTGAGAGCACCTCCAGCAGCGAGGAGGACGGGCAGCCCAAGAACGTGGAGGCCGAGAGCAGAAAACTGACGGTGGACTTGTACCACAACAAGCCCACTGGGGACCAAGATGACAATGACTGCCAGGATGGCTACTAGTTTCTGCTGTCCAGAGATACGGCTCTCACAGAAAGGGATCCAGGGCTTTGAGAACAGGGAAATTACCATCGCTATAATTTATGGATATTTTGATCAGAAAGATCAGTTATTACTTTTTGAAAGGAATTGCTGGGCACCGCAGTGTTCCGACAGTGGAGAGTGGCACCATTCCTAGAAGTTCAGACAATGTGGGGGCAGCAGGGCATGCTTGGAAGCAGGGACAGAGGTGCCTCACGGCTCTGCCACCAAAGGCGTTCTGAGCTAATGAACCTGATGATGGTTACTGGGATTCTGGGGTGCACCAGGCACGCAAGGTGCTAGAGACACAGCAAAGCTTTAGACTCACTTTTTGCTGCTGAGTAGCTTCTAGAGAGACACAGAGTTAAAGAGGGCTGTAGAGGACCGCAGGAATTGTTACAATCCCTGTGGCGAAGGCCACTGGGGATATCAGAACAAAGCATGTGGGAGGACAGAGAAAGGGGGCCAACTTTCCCGGAGAGTTAGTGAGTCCTGGTGGAGAAACCGCTGGAGCTGGAAGGCGATGTAGCATTTCTCCTTTGAAGGCATGAAAATTCTATTTACTCTGGGGATAAATAATAGGCACTCTCGCATGACGAAACAATTGGTTTATAATGGCACTTGGGGACTGGCACAATGGGGTGTTTTGGATAAACAAAACACTGTTTTCCAACTAATTTATCTTACTTAGTGTTATTTTTTTGTGGGACTCCCATGACCACAGCCTCATTGGCGATGGTAGGAGGACTGGGGAGGAGACAGCAGAGAAAGAAATTCCCCTTTACTTACAGAAATGTTAGCACCATTTTTTCTAAAATTGGTTTATGTGCAATGCCAGGAAAAATGTTCTCTGAATTCTCTTCATTTGTTGCCAAGTTCTGTACATAAGAGCCAATTGACTTTATTAAATACCATTTGAAATGTTACCTCAACATAAAATATTTGTTTTGTAATAAAGATAATAATATCCAGAAGAAACGTGTGCTTATTTGTTTTGGTGGTATTATTATTACGCTACACTTATGACAGATAACTCTTTCTTTAAAACATTATCAAATAGCTTATTAGCTTTCTCCCATCAAAAGGAAAGGGATCCTTAAATCATTTCATGGAAATGTTATTTGTAACTCAGCATTTTGAAAAATTTGTTTTATGTGTTCCTTGTGATATTTCACTAAATACACCTGTTATGAGTGAGAAACAATGAAGTGTGCCAATGATTTGTGATATTTGAATTTGACAATAGGTTTTGCCAATCTTGGATTCATTTGTGTGTATCCTAGAAGCTACAGGAAAACATATTCCTCACATTTTTAATTCTATGAAGAACCCTACTTCACTTCATCATTTTTTTATACAAATGTGCTTTTCCTCTTACTGTCATGAGGGCACATCGGAGTTCCCCCACATTTTTACTGAGTCAGTCTGACCCTTTTCATTCCTCACCTGCCTCTGTTTCCTCACAAGGTTAGAGCTCTGTTCACCTGAGAAGGTTTTAAACAGTGTGTGTGTGTGTGTGTGTGTGTGTGTAGTCTTCCCCTCTGGGATTTTAATTTAGTAAATCTGGAGTGAGACTCAGAATTCTGTATCTTCAGAAGGCTCTCAGGAGGTTCTGACAAAGCCCATCCGGGTACCTACCTTTGGATTCTATGGTTCTTCGTGTTACTTACCTGGTTCCACTAACCTGTAGGTTTCTGCCAACTCACACCTCTTTTGTGAGGCAAACTGTCCTTGTTGGATCTCTTGAGGCATGGTGACCAAATCCTAACCACACAGATGTCCCATCTCACAACAGGAGAGTGGCGGAGACCAAGTCCAGACCCAGGGCTGTCAGCATGGCCTGGTCAGCAGAGGCCAGGAGGCCGGTTGCTAAGGCTCTGTCTGAACATGAACCATGATGGCTGGAAGTCCAATCTGACTGTTCCTTCCTGGAAATTTGGACATTCAGGGAACGAGAGGTCAGCGTGTTAAAGCAAGAACAGGAATGACTATACAGAAAGGCAGAAATGCAGGGAGGGCTCCACCCCAGTATATGAAGCACAGACCGAATTATCACTGCCCTCCAGAACCTGAGGGGCAAAGCGATAATCTTCTTGCCCCATGCTTGGACCTTTGCCCTCCTATTGCCTACCAGGCCTTTAAGATTCCTGTGATGTTTCTTCCCCTGAAATGCCACGGTGTCTTCACAACACACTCACCCATGCTGAGGTCACCTGGATGAGTTTCTGCTCATTGCAACCAAAAGCTAATGAACCCAGACTCATGCGCTCATGTGTGTTGTTAGCCAGTGTTTCTAAGTCTTATAACTCCTCAAGCAAGTTAACTCACAACTTTTGAAAAAGAGCAATAAGCATGTCTCAGCGATGTTTGTGACAGAAGTTTTATAAGTCAGAGGTAGGAGGTTGAGTTTTCTTTTAAATTCCATCAACTCTTTTTATGCACCAGGTATGGACACTGGTGCACCTTGCAAACAAAAGTGGCCTAGAAATGTGACTTAAAGGAAAGCCGGCTGGACTTGGTCTTCAGCTTTAAATGTTCAGAAATTTCTTCCCACAGTTCCTCATGGAAGTCTATACTAGGCGGTTCCATTTGGGAAGATGTCATAATCGGTAACCAACTTTTAATCATAACACGGAAGAATAAGAGTGAATATATGAGGAGCATAATGGAGCAGAAGAAACCACGCACTGTGAGTGTTAAATAGCACCATGCTGAGGTAAAATGACACAGCTATGAGGCTCCCAGAGAAACCTCACAGAGGGTGCAGAGAAGGCAGAAGCCTGGCACCCTCCCCTGGGAAGTGCTCTGAAATCTGACACCACCTTGATCAACTGTTCAGTGGCCTTTATATTTTTCTAAACTTACCAGGGAGAATTCCCCCCCCCCTTTATATTCTTTCAAAGCGTGGTAGTGTCAGACTGGTTTCTGCAGACTCTGCTGGCCAGGGGGTCATTCCATTTCCTCCAGATGAGTTTCCATATTTATGTAGATCTTAACGGTGTTGTCGGTTTTAGATGACAATCTTTCTTTACTCTTCCCAGTGCAGTGGGCATTTCCTGTCGGTCCCAAATGAATACAAATGGTGGTTTCTTTTTTTTTTTTTTTTTTGGTACCGGGGATCGAACTCACAACCTCGCACTTGCCAGGCAGGTGCTTAAGCCACTGAGCTAAATCCCCGGCCCCAAATGGTGGTTTCTTAACTCGTATTGCTTACTCAGTGATTAGTCCAAATATTTAGGAGCAGGCAATGGGCAAATACAAGAATGAATGAATGAAATCTGGTCACCTGTAATCTGTGATAGATGGCCAGGGTAGCGATATGACTGGGACTGCAGTTCTTCATGGGGGAAGTCAGTAACCTGTGAGAGTGTGGGGAGGTGTGGGGCAAGTGAGATAGATCAGGACGGGGGTGGGGGCAGCACATTCTAGGCGGCAGGAACGTGAAAGTGAATTACAGGGCTGTTTATGCCGTGTTAATTTCTGATTTTAAAAATATGGTATCACTGAAGCATTGGGAAGAGAGGAAAGAGGAGAAGAATGATAAGAGGAGAGACCAAAAATGTGGGTTGGGCCCCCAGTGAAGGCTCTGAACAGCCGGAGTGTGAGGGACAGTGTTTTTGCTGAGTGCTGGCTTCTCGCATGTTATGTATTATACGCAGCACAAAGATCTTCAGATAGATGTTATAAATTCTCCATAACTTTTAAATATATTTGTAAAAAAATGAAGTAGTGGAAATAAAGTACAGAAAAGATAAGTTAATCATGCTTGTTCAAAATTCTAGACGTGGCTGAGACTGGGTTCCACTTCACTTCCGTGCTGAGCCCTGGAAGTTTTAAGCACTGGAGCAGCATTCACAAGTAGGCCCTTCCCATCTCAAAAAGGAAGTCAGGGAAATGCTACATTCTCTCCTTGCTCTCGACACCTAAAAGCCCTCAAAGCATTTCTAACAACTTGCATTCCTAGTGGCATTATTTTGAGTTAATCATATTCAGTGGAGGAATAAATTTTTCTTACTTCTGCCAAAGTTTCTCCAGAAAGACGTATATTAGAGTGCCAAGATTACGACTGAAGGTTTAAAAAATGCCACAACGATGTTAGAGAAACTCTAGTGAACTAAAGGAGGAAACTCTAGATTTAGGAAACTCTAGATTTCCTAAAAAAGGAGGTTTGTGCTGAAGCCTTTAAGAAACATGGCCTAATGTGCAGGGACCTCACTCAGCCTGGAAGTTAATGACTCTGTTACACAGCACTCAACACCGCGGCTGGAACTAATGACTCCCTGGCAATAATTCCAGATGCTGTCAATCACTCAGGTAAAGCCAACTCCCCTAGGAAACTGATTATCGCTGTCACTGCTGCCAGGGTTCTCCAAGAGCCCAGCTTCATTGTATAACCAGCTCTCAATTCTGAATTCAAAGCGGAGCCTATACTGAGTATCTAGGCTCTAGTTGCAAGGAAATGTAGAGAGAAAGTATCTTGCATTTTTGGGTTCTTTACCACAAGGCACATTGCATCTCCCACCCAAACGCATAAGGGTGTGTAGATCATATGTAAGAACAAGGTTCAGGTGCCGCATGAGCAAAAAAACATTTCACTGAGGAAGAGAAGAAACATATGCATGTCAGAAAGAGGAGCAGAATTAATCCCGAGAGGTTGACCAATTCTACTTCCATGGGTAGGTGTGACTCACATCAGAGAAGATGGAGGCCTAAAATCAGCACCCAGGGGACAGTGTGGGCTCTCACAGGGAGTGGGGACACACTTGGTTTCAGCTGGACACCTGGATTCCAAATGCAGATTCCATTTCCTGTCTTCTGTGCAGCTGGGTGCACAGGGCTCGGTCCCTCCCATAATAGTAAGTAGATGTGACTTTCCCCTTCCTTTCCTCCTCTTGCGTGGAAACTGGCAACTATGAAAAGAATCTCCCAGTACCAAAAGGCACCCACTTCTCCATGAGAGAGAAACCAATGTCAGTCTTATTTAATACACGGTACTAGGGATTCCCTTTACAGCAGCTCCATCTATGTCCTCACCAATAAATCCATATATGTGGTTCCCCCAAACAGTGTGTGAATATAATTTTAATTGTATAGTATTCTGGGTTTCTCAGTTCAAATAATGAGTAAATTTTCCTTTATTTCATAATAGAAGAAAGTGGGCTCTTTGTCTTAGTTACTTTTCTCTTGTTGCTGAGACAAAGTAACTGACACCCAAAGCGAAGCAAGGAAAGGTTTGTTTAGCTTACAGTTTGTGGAGGTTTCAGTCCACAGTCAGCTGGCTCCAAGGCAGGGTGGCCTGGCACTGGGGCAACACTTCAAGGCAGAGCCAGAGCACAACTAGGGGAAAACAAGCCTCTTCTCCTCTCTCATATTGTACACAGGCCACCCCGCCCCCCTTCAGGGCGGGTGTAGCCCTCACACCATCTGTCTGCCCTCCTACACAGGTGAGGGTATTTACAGAGTAAGAACCCTGACTCCCTGATGGTCTCTCAGTTAAATTTCTAAATTGCTCAGGTTGACACAATGCATCAACCATAAGGTTCTTTGATGGTAGTCCCATAATACCTTCAGGCATACTCAGTAGCCTTTCGTATTGCTCAGACAAAATTAGACTGTGAATTACCAATATGGCATAGAAAATTAATTGCATAAAACGATTCACTTAAAATCAGTGAAATACTTAGCTAGCATTTGCTAGTATGGTTAACAAAGAGACTTTCCCAGCATGAAAATTATTCTACAGGAATACATAGAAATTATATCATTTCATGAAACTTCTAGATATCATTTGGTCTATTACTCCATCAAGGACTAAAATTATTTATTCAGAATTCAAACTGAGACACCAGTTGTTCAAGTCCAGCTAGCAAATTGTTGCTGCTATGAATTAATGCAATGAAAATAAAATGAGAATGAAAAATCGGCTTCTATTGCCCTGAAATGTGTCTCATGTTCAGCACAGACTACACATTACCCAAGGAACATGTTTAAAAATGTCATTTTCCTGGTTCCCACTTTGTGTTGTTTTGTCTTGAGACAGAGTGTCACTGTATAAATTCAAACCGACCTTGAACGCACTGTGATCCTCTTGCCTCAGCCACCTGAGTGCTAGGATTACAGGCGTGCAATACCCAGTTCCCACTTTGAAACTCTGATTTAATTGGTCTGGGATTGAGCTTTGACTGGTAGTTTTTAAAATTCTTGTGAGTTTAGAATTCTGTAGGGCTACCAGCATGGAAAACTTCCTCGATGAGGTGATAGTTCATTCTAGAACATTTGGAATATTCTTAGTTCCTACTGTGGGTCTAATTTTGAAGGAAAAAAAAAACTAAACCAACTGTATCCCTATGTTATATGATGGGCTGAATTTTCAGCTCTGTTACACAGACTTCCCTGCTTTCTGACTGATGTTTTGGAATCTGGTACCATAGCTCTCATCAGCTCCTTTGTGTGACTACTTAAGACACAGTGATCGTCAGACAACAAATGTGAGAGCTGTGCTTTTTCTGGTGAACTCTGCACCTCAAGACCGGTGGTAAGGGGACACCTCTGAGTTTTACTCCTTGGTGCCCACTCAGCAGCTGCCTTGCCATTAAAATAAATCTGACTTAAACTCACGGATGGTTTGTTTCCCTCTGTCCATGTACCACAGCAGAACACATGGAAGAAATTACAGCTGCAGAGTGTCTCTGGACTGCAGGGTTCCTGGTCAGAAGGGTTGGCTTTCTTTATTTGGTGCAGACCATGACTATTATTTTCAGCAACTGAATATAAATGTGGTGTTTGCTCAGAGGCCATGTGTGATACGACGGCGAAAGCTTCTGTCCTTTTGAAACAAAGCCTTCCCTTACAAATTGCAGGTCTAGAGGCCAGCTGGACACTCCCGGTGGGGAAGAAGGGGGTGGACTGAGGAAGCCAGCCTGAGCAGGGGGGGGGGGTCCTTGCCTTCCTTGATGTTATTGTTGGGGCTACATTTGCACCCACTCCGAAGAACTCCAGGTCTCAGCTCCTTCCTCGCCTGGGGTCCCATCCAGCCTCTGTTCCCTGGGAGCTGGTTTGCATAGGCGGGAAAAGGACTCATCGGTGTGCTTGAAGATGGTGACTACCAGTAAGGAAGATCTTGTTGGTCCTTTCAGTGTTCTACTTTGAGGACGGGCCTCAGAGGACCGCTGTTCTTTGTGCCTCCCTGTGCTGTTGCAGAATTCAAGAGATCAGAGAGACCAGCAGGGGACAGGAGGACTTTTATGTCAAGGGTTTAGGTACACCCCGGTCAGCTCAGCTTATCGCGTCCAAAATGGCTCAGTGATGGACAAAGGGCGGGCTCCAGCGTTTCCGTGTTTGGTCCAGGGGGCTAGTCTTTGGCCAGGACTTGTGGGTGAGCAGAAGGAGAACAAAGCAGTTTGTCCAGCTGTGAGAGTTTTGAATCCTGGTGGCCCTGCTTGGGCATAACGGGATGTTATGGGAACAGGAGGCTGTAAAATTTTACTCACGGGGACAGAAGTTACTGTTTTTATCTGTATTAGAGCACAGAACAACAGCTGTAGAGAGGAGCAAGCTTGGGAAGCGGGACTGTTTCTCTTTAGGTCCTGCTTTAGGGCCACACTGGAGGAACGGGAATTCCTGTCTGCTCCTCTCTGCTCGAGCCTGACCAAGGGAGAAGCTTGATGGGGCCAAAACCCGCAGGGACAAGAAAGGAGTAAAGTACTGGGGAGGATGAAAGGAGAGATGAGGAGGAGAAGAAGACAGAGACGAGGTGCCAGAAAGAGATGCCCCGGCCCCTGAGAACTCACTAGTTATGAGAACCGGGCTCCATTGGGGTTGGCGATTGTCCTGCGGGGCAAACTGAAGAACCTTTAGCAGTCTTCTGTAGAAACCGTGTTAAGTGTTTGATGAGGAACAAGATTTTCTTTCTGGGGGCGGACTCTGCCTCCTGACTTCACACAGTGAGACACTCTAGGGTGCCACAGAAGAGGCACAGATGCTGGCACTGCCCGGAATTCACCCTGACATGACAGACACAAAGACTTCTGTCAGCAGATTCACAATTAGACCTCCTGGCTCCGCTCCAAAGGCTGCATTTTTTCATAGTCACAGTTGGAGTCTTTTACAGTCAGTGTTTTAGTTTTTGAGTTATGAGAATTACTAGCTTTTCTCATATACCTTTCCTCTTTTCTCTCTCTTACTGATGAAATATAACAGCTTCATGCAAACATCATTTTACTGCTTGCCAGCCTTAGATTACCTGCTTTAGACTAACTGAGGGAAAGGGGACCCTCCGCCCAGAGTAACAGTGAAATGTCTTCTCCTCTGGTGAGATTCCTTTAAATTAACTACATGTGTACACAGCTCGAAAGCAGAACTGCTGGATCTTCTGGTCCTCTCCTACAGCAAAGTGCATCTGACTAGGTTTATAATTCTTGATTCAGTGCTGGTGATTTGATAGCACACATGGAATAAAAACGGGACTTAAAGTGGACAACAGTTCCTAAATTGTAGCCTTGCCAGAGTTCAAGTCTAACAGTTACAACTTAATAACAGCCTTATGAGCCAAAGCCAAAGGATAAAACCATCATTCATTCAATTGAAATTTGTTTATAACCCTTCATAGCTTTGTTTAGATCTCTCTCTTATGTCTCTTCATTATAGCTTCTAATGCTGAAATTGAGCAGTAGTTGAAATCATCCAATTCTGTCATTTCTCTAGTGCCCAGCAGGTGACAGTGTTGCCCGGTGTTTATTGTGGTTCCCTGGAGGCTGGTGGAAGATAGAGCCCAGCAAGAATGGTCAATCTTCGGCCAGAGGACGTGTGGCCAGTTGTCACGTTAAAGGTATGCAGTCTGTTGTCCACCACTTGTTAACTACTTACTACACTACTTATTCCTCAACAACCTTTTTCCCAGACCACCTCTCTTCTACAACCACACATTGGTTCGCTTTGATCATTGGGAAAGTCTTACTTCCTTATCCGAAAATTAAAAACACTCATCTACTGAACCCAATTTGCATCTTAGCCCTGAAGGACATAACATCCCACCCCCAAATACGCCACTAGGGGGCCTATTGACTACTGGTGGGAGAGAAGCATTTGAAAGACAGTGATGCAAGAAAGTCTCTGGAATCTTCCTTCCGTATCTTGGAACCCCAAGGTGAAATTCCCTGCCCAATGCCAGGAGAACATCACCAATATCCTCAGGGACAGAAAGTCAACGTCCTGGGAAATCTGTGCAAATAGTTCTTCTACTGTGGTGCTTATCTTCCCAGTCACTTCTTCAGCCACGTCATTACTCTTCTCCAAGCCACTGTCCTGTGATGGTTCCACAGTTTGTGACTCTCTGTTCATTTGCCATATACATGTCCAACTAACTGACTTTGGGTCTTTGTTTCTTTATAAACGCCCCGGGCCACATCAAACCTGTACTAAATACATGTGTATGCTGCCTTTTCTTTTTAACTTTAAACAGATTTTTATTACACAAAGGTCATCATGTAATCGACCTTCTCTATGTTGCGCACCATTGTCCTTCCTCTCCACAGAGGGCTGCTTCTGAACTCCTCCTCTGTGGCGGCAAGCGCTAGAATCCTGGCTAACAGAATAGTAGTAGAAATGCCTCTGTGATTTCAGTTGAAAGCAGTCCACTGGTCTGTGGCTCTGGCACCAATTTCAGGAATGTACAAATGTTTTTGTATTCAAAAAAACACAGAATATATTATCCGTTGGCATGGGCAATGACAGCGGGAGACCATTATATGTATTGGAACTGAAACCAGCAATGGTGGGCATGCCATTCCTTACCTCAGCCAGCTTTCTTGCATTTCCTTCACCTGAGTTCCCCGAAGTTGCTGGGGGGACCCTGCGTGGTGCTTCCTGTCACAGTTCATGAGCCAGGGCCAAGTGCTATTCCAGGCTGGAGCACGCCACTGCCCATCCCGCCACCCTTCCCACCCGTGGTGCCATGGCAGGGTCCTTCTCCTCCTTGGGGATTTCTGTGACCATGACTTCTGCCACTGTTACCAGAGAGGCCACCCCTGCGGCATCCAGCATAGCAGCTCTTCTGACCTTCGTTGGGTCAGTCAGTGATTCTTTTCTCTACCATATTTACAAAGTCTCCGAGTGCAGCATCATAGCAAACTGTGGACCAGCTCTGCGGGATTTTCTCAGCTAGCAAAGACCCTTCCACACCCACGTCCTTCGCAATGGTCATCGCAGGGATGGTCAGTGTTTTTAAAAAATAATTTCTATGCCAATTTGTTGATGTTCGTTAGCAGGAGTGAAGACATTCAGGGCGGGAATGCCCCAAAGCGGGGGACCCCCAGCACCATGCCTTCTTCCACAGCTGCCCTGGTAGCACTGAGGATGTCTGTGACCCTGCCTTCCTCTCGTTCACCTGGACATCACTTGTCCCACTAAACTCCAGCACAGCCACTGCGTCTGGAAGCTTTGCCAGCCTCTCATTCAGTTTCCACAGCCACGTCTCTCAGCTGCTTCTTCCTGCTGTCACCAAACTGTGGAGCTTTGACTGCCACAACCTGAAGACCAGCCTTAGCCTGTTTAAACCAGGTACTGAGAGCTTCTCCTCAACGTCCTCGGCAATTGTGACCAAGGGCTTCCCATGAGCACTGGTGATTTCAAGGGTGGACAGAGTGGACAGGATGCTAAGATCTTCTCACTCCGTAGACCAGAGGCATCCTGGAATTCACACTTAATATTAATAAAATATGGAGAAATATATCTTTGATCAAACTTCATGCCTTCAATAATTTCCAGTTCAGGGTTTTTCCATCCCTCACTGTGATGACCCCCTTCTGGCCAATCTCCTTCATGGCGTCAGATACGATGTTGCCAATTTCTTTGTCTCTATTTGGAGACGTTGCAGCAGCCTGAGCAGGTTCTTCAGGGGCTGTCACAGGTGTGAGCTGTTTCTTAAGTTCAGCCATCAGAGCATCAACGGCCAACACCGCACCGCTCCCACTTCTACGAGGCTCTCACCTTTTCTGATCTCGAAGCCTCCATTGGCCATGGAGCATGCCAAGATGGTCCTCGTGATGGTGCCATCCCCTGCCTCTTTGTCTGTGTTCTTGGCAACATTTTGAACAGGTTTACTTTTGTAGTTGTCCTTTAAATCAATTGGCTTTGCGATAGCCGCACCGTCTTTGGTCACTGTGGGACTCCCAGCTCTGCTCTTCTCTTTGGCCCCACTGTCATGGCGACGGCATTGGCCAGGAGGTCTACACCCTGAGGCAAGTGGGCATGGGAGTCCGCACTGCACTTCACCCCAGTGAGCTGCGGGGCCAGCGCAGGACAGTGGCCTCACCTGGTGGAGGACCATGGGGAGCAGAGGGTTTCCACAGGGTGGCACAGCACAGGCAGTGAGTGAGACCTTCCGATGTATGCTCCCCCCGCCATGATCTCTCTTAGGTCAACTTGGTTCTCTGGCCTAGGTGAAAAGCTCTAAGAGAATTGCCATGAAGTTTTGCTTCCCCTACTGTGGCAGTCAGGATGGGCAGGACTAGGAGAAGATAGGAAGCAAGGATAAGAATTAGGAGATTCCCACAATATCTTAGTTAGGACTCTAGAAATTATTGAGAAAATTAAAAAAAATAGTTCACTGTAAGGTAACCAGTGGATTGGAATGCAAAAGGCTAGGGGACAATACAAATTAGGCAGGGACCACTGTCAGACCTCTGCCTGTTTATTTCCTCCTTCCTCTCTCCTTTTGGTGTAAATGTAGGAAAGAGTGTGGCTGCCCACAGCCCTGACCGAGCATTCTCCACCACTAATTCTTTTCATGAGTCCTAGGGAAAGAGCATGATTAGCCCAGCTGGGACCAATTATCTATGGTCAGTGCAACAGACCCAGTGATTGAAAGTAGATGTGGCCTCTGCAAAGCGCTGGGGCAGTTTCCAGTGCGGGCCGGGGCCACACAGGCCTAAGGACGCTGCTGGCGCACACTGGGGTGTATGGTGCCACCGTGATGCAGAGGGAGAACAAGGAGAGGACGCAGGTCAGAGATGCATAAAAGAAACAGTTTGTAGGACGTGGATAATGATGAGATAAGAGGTGAAAGAAAGCGTCAAAACCCTTTAAGAATCACAAATCAAAACAAGGGAAGGGAGCAGTAGTCACACGGGAGAAGACGGAAAGTCCACGAGAGAGGCTCGGTGATGTCCGTTAGAACCCTTGCGGAACATCATAAAATGCATCCTAAACATTTAAATTTAGTTTTTTATATTCTCAGATTAATAACTTGGTACATTAGCTCAAGGCTATGGAAACTTGTGGTTTAGAAGAGCAAAGGCACTAAACCAAAATAACTTAATCAAACCCTCTATTCCAGCAGAAAGGCACCAGCTCTTTGCCACGCTCTCTGTGATTATGCTGGTTCCTCTGGTTCCTCTCCATCTCCTGGTGTTGGAGGACCTCAGAGCTCAGTCCCAAACCCTCCTTTTTTACATCTACACTCACTTCCTCCATGAGCTCAGCCCATCTCCAGGCCTTCAATTCCATGCATGCGTCCACAGCTTGTTCAGACATTCCTCATTTAACATCCAAGTTATGTTCCTGTGAATTAGGTTGTCAAAAGAATTGATTGCTAAAAGAGGAACTGGGTATAGTATGTACATTGCAGTGTTCAGAACAAAGAAACAGTCAAAGGAAATTCCCACTCGATGAGTTTGTTTTAGGTTGCATAATTCTTACCTGCAGTACTAAATGGGTAGCAGAACATAAGACTACAGTACTGTAATATGCAACACAATCAGTAAAACTTACAGTACTACACAAACAAGTCATTCCATACAAAAAAAAGAGACGTTGAGACACTATAAACAAGACATGCAGTACTATACAAAAAAATGGAGCTCCAAGTCCACACAGTGTGCCTCAATCATAAACCCCAAAAGGCATTAAAAAAGTCACTAAATAAGGGATAACTATACAGTAATTTTGGTGGCCCAGACTTTCCCTCTAAGCATTGTATTTGTCATGTCCTCCAAGGCAGTTAACAGGTTATTAAACTTAGTATTTCCTGAACTCTTGACTTCCACCCTTCTCACGTTTGTTCCTCCTAACATCTTCTCACCTCAGCTCATGGCATCTCTCTTACTTTCAGCCCCCTGGGCCCCCATCTTTGGGCCCTTCTTTTCTCCCACACTGTCTTCTGAGCCATGAGAAAAGCCATTGTCCTGGGAAAATATCTTGAGGCCACTGCCTTTGTCCTCTGGTCTGATCCCTGGTGCCTCTCACCTAGAGAATTGTGACAACCATCCTGTCTTCCATCCTGTCTTTTATGCCAGCCCTGGCACTCTTTTTCTTATGCCCACAGTCTACACTCCTCACAATAGGCAGGGTAGACCTTGGGCATGCAAGTCAGATTATGACAGCCCTTGTCTCACAGCTCTGCAGGGCTGGCCGGTCTCACATGCTGTACCCAAGTCCTTCCCACAGATCGTGATATCTTAGATGACCTGAACTCTGACCTCATCTCTATTGCTGTCACTGGGCGCCCACTCCTCTGGCCGCACTGGCTCCTGGGTCTTTCTGGAACCCATCACACATTTGGAGACATCCCAAGCTACCCCAACCTTAGCTTCATGTTTGACCCCCATGGCTGTCATGTGTTTGCCTGAAGGTCACCTTGTCCAAAAGACTGACTCGGACTCCTCCTCCACATCGTTCTTCTGCTCTTCCTGCTTACTCATCCTGTTTTCTCAAAAGCCCTTCTTTGCCTATCAATTTATATCAAGTTTACTGTCAGTTATTAATGTTTGTTTTTATTTTCCAGAATGTAAACAGTACGATGAAAAGTCTTTTTGTCTGTTTTGTTCATTGTTATATCCATGCCTTCTAGGAGTGCCTCAGTTAGATGAGGTGTTTATTAAATGTATTTTGAATATGCTTCACTAAACGTGGACAGCCAGACTTTACTTCCAAGGCCAACTGATTCTCTTACTTTTTAATTTTACTGCTGAGCGTTTAACGCTACAGATCTTTATTTCTATAATACTTTCACTTCTCCTCTTTCCTGGTGGCAGATTCTGTTTTTGCCTGACCAGTCTTCTCTGTTTTCTTTTAGAGGTATTTATTTCTCTCAATTCAGTTATGTTATTATGCCATTATTGACTTTATACATCCCCTGTATTATTCATCTTTCCTGTTACTGGAACAAAACAGCTAAAACCTGCAGGTTAAGGGCAGAGAGAGGCTTATTTGGTTCCCAGTTTAGAGGTTGCAGTCCATGGTCAGCTGGTCCAAGGCAGAAGCCTCATGGCAGAGGGATGTGGCAAAGAAAATCTGCTCAGTTCATGGTGACCAGGAAACAGCACAGGAGATCAGCGGCACGATACACTTTACACTGCCCTTTCTAAAAGCTAGATCCCCAGCTGATGTCCCCTTATTTTACATCTCAGAATGACCCAACTGGCCAGTGAAGCTCCTTCCTTCTGGTTCCTTTATTTTCCTTACTTATCCTTAGACATTCTTACTGATGAATAATTATTTTATCTACTGTTGCCCTAATTACTCACACATTCTACGACTGTGCTCTGTGCCCAGGCCGTGCTCTGCTTCTGCTGTGTGTCCAAGGCCCTGCTCCTCCTTTGCTTTTCCAGAGGCCCTGGCTGTACTTCAGCACTTTCCTTTGCTTCCACACTCAGCAAACTCACACCCATCTTTTAAAATTCATCTGAATCATCTTTTTCTATACAACTGCTCCTGAATTTCATTTTCAAGAAAACATAAACACTTTTTTGGTTGATTGAACAGCAGCATAGACTTTATGGACTGTATTAGAAGTGCTGTCTGTGTGTTTCCTTCTAGCCTTTAAGGCAAAAATTATTCTTCCTCATCACCACATTCTCAGGATCCAACATAGTTCTGGCTTGCTCTGAAGTAAATGATCAAATACATACTGGCCTCTCATATGACAACTTGGGTTATGACCAGAATTTTAGGTTTAACCTACGACTAAAATATTGAGTTACAACCCAAATGCAGGCCGCTTGTGTGGTTATCAGCAGAAGAGTGTATGTAAGTGTGCGTAATTGTCAGCCTGAGCCCAGATGCGTGTGTCTGTGGATGTGATTTCAGTCAGTGCTTTATACAATTGCTACAATTACTGCCACTATAATTGCTACTATCAAAACAGCCCCCAGAGCTAGAAAAGAAGCTAAGGAAGGAAGGGAAGGTAAAGGAAGCAATCACAATTGAAAAGAAGGAAATTGTGGAGTAATAAGAGAGTAACCTTCAAGTCACTGATCTCGCTAATACGTACAGCATGCCGAGATCCACCATCCTGACAATCTTTCAAGAAAAGGTTTGTATAAGGAAGCTGGTGCTGCTAAAGGTGTTACTCAACTTAGTAAGTCATGGTCGACAGTGTTAGAGGAGGAAGAACGGCTGCTGTGAATACGGATAAATGAAAGGCAGATGGCAGGTTATAACCTATCTGTCTATCATTTGTGAAAAGGCTACAGGTATAAATGCAGAGACCTAAAGGATAATCCACTAACAAGTGACAATGGTGAAAGATTTTGTACCGGTAAGGGTGGTTCCACAATTTTAAAGTGAGAACTGGGGTTCATCGAGTAATTAGGCTTGGTGAGGAAATTCCACGGCTCTCAGTTGAGATCCTCCCGCCTAACATGACACTGTTCTACAGCCTGGGGACCAGCAGGCTGTAGTGACTTTCAGAAGCTGCACACCAAGGAACGGTTCCGAGGAGCTTACAGATGGTCTCAGATCCAGATTTAGCCCTTACAGGGCCCTGGCAGGAGCGTGACAACATCCTTTCCTGGGTGGGGTTAACGGAGAAATCCCGGGCCAGTGTCTCCTCAAGGACACCGAGATCTGCCTGGAGGAAAGTGTGGCCTACAATTATACAAGAGGAAGACTTCGAAGGCTGTGTGGAGGGGTTGAGCCTTCAGTTGACCCACTCCGTGGTTGATGACACTGTCACTACAGCAGTGCATAGGCTCGCAGGTAGACAGTGGTGACGCCGAGGCACTGGTGGGGGAACAGCCCGAGGAACTGTCTACAGAGCAGCTTCAGCTACTTCTGTCTGAGCGGCAGAGAGTGGCAGCTGAGGCGCTTTCTGAAGAGGAAGGGATATCAACAACCAGTGCAGCACAGTTCTGTTTGAGAATAAAGAAAATTCTGAACAAATCGACACGGCTGCAAACATTTGTGGAGAAGACTCACCCAGATGGTGAAAAAATAATCATCACATTCATTTGCTTAATGACACTACCATCTCATACTACAGAACAGTGTTAAAGGAAAGACAGAAACAGACTTAAAGAACACCAGAGAGTCAGATCTCTGATGCTCCTATGGAAGGGAGACTCTCCTTCCAAACAGTAACCACCTTCCATTCCATCCTCTCTTCCTGTGAGCCAAAGGTGTCAACTTGAATGGAGAGTACAGTACGGAGTTTCTGTTTCTGGTAAACTGGGCATGCCATAACTTTCTATTTAACACAATAGGAAAATCACTGGTGTTTCTGATAAATTATGCATATTGTACATCCCTTTTTTATTATGAAAAGGTGAGGTAAGGGATGCTTTGGGAGGTTCAGAGTGCTTTGGGTATTTCCATTATTTCTTATGGGAAAAATAGTTTTAACTTACAACCAACTAGAGTGACAACCAGCGTTTGTGAATGAATTGAGTTTGTAAGTTGAGTGTCCACTTGACTGTGTGAGAGAAAGTAGGAGAAGAAACACCACACACTCTGGAAACCCACTGTGTTAGTTCAGCTTCAACTTAAAAATCTCAAAAACTACAAATTGAAAATACATGGAGTAACTAGACATTTGAGCCACTATTCTCCCTGTAAGAATTTATATGTTAAGGAAAGATTCCGACATAGCCAATTAGAGAAGGAAGGGCATTGGAAAAGCTCAGAGGAGTGACACTGGATGGGGCTTATGTATGCAAAAAAGAACAAGAATAGACCAACGCTTTAACTGTCATGGTACTGTAATGACAAGCAGAAACTGAAACGTCACACAGGATTTGGAGACAGATTTATTTATGTCAGTGGGCACTGATCAGAATCATTCCCAAAATTATCAAGCACTGATCTCTAGTGGTCTAGAGATTATATGGGATAAGCAAGCAGGAAGCAGAGGGAAAATGGCTTGTCACCTGGGGATTTGTTCTTACAATATGCATCATAGTGACCAGCAGTTTCTAAGAAACAAAGGTAGCAGGAACTGTAACCAAAACGATTACCTGGGCAGCTAAGGAACTGAAGTATACTGGCCGGGATGGGGGTACGAGGATCTTGTGCTATAGAACCATAGGTGGCCAGTCAGGTAACCCTTCACAGAAGTGCGCTTACAGGATCCAAAGAAAACTAACTATGTCTATACTAACGTGTTCTAACAATCTCACAGCTTTCCTCAGTCTCCAATCACATTTCCCTCCCTGTGTATCTCTCCTACTACCTCCACAGAATTTCCCTCAACCCTCTAATCACCTCCCTTTTGCTCTAGCTATAAAATAACCCCAACAGAGTTCATTTCTGTTTTTCACTTGCTAATATTGCTATTACCTCATCTTACATGCCTACTCCCTTCATTTCCTCTCTATTGCTTTATCTCCTTCCTCAACATCCCAGACTAACTGCTAATAACACTGAAGTAGAGTTCAGTGGTGGTGAGTCTATGGCACCTGTGTCACAATGGGCTGTTCACATCATTGAGAACTCTAAAAGATTTGTCATCACTGGTGTAGTTTGTAAGGGAGATTGACAAGATAGTGAGATTATGAAACAAATTTATTTTTTTACTTTAAAGAGCAAAAGACACAGAAAAGGGAAACAAAAACAAAAGAGACAAACAGCAACTACAAGAAAAGGAAAAACCAAGAACAATAACAAGGTATGCTTTCAAAACAAGATGATAGGAATTTAACAATGGTTGCTACATTGCATATCGTTATCTTCAAAAGAGTTGCTTAGATTGCCAGATATAGACATACAAAAATGATCAATCATGTAAGTATTAACTGTTCTTTTCCAAGAACTAATAGAATTAGTAGCATAATCATCCTAGTTATTCTCTCTGTTTATATATATATATATATACAGCAAATTTATATCTTTTCCTTTTCCCTTCTTTCTTTTCTCCTGTCCCTATCCCAGTTATTTTTCCCCTTTAAGCAGTTTCTTACCCTTTCAGAACATCTACTGTGGATTTTGGCTCTTTTAACTAGTCCAGTTTCTCACACTAAGGAGACAATATGGTATTTGTACATGTAAGTCTGATTTATTTCACTTAAGAGTATGGTCTCAATATAAGACACATTTAAATGCTCATGATTGGTGTATGGGGGGATCTTTGAGTGTTGTGATAGCCAGTGTTAATTTTATCTTTGAAACACAGTGACTGAGTACTACCCAATTAAATGTAATAGGCTGAAATAGTAAATAACATTGTTTTACAAATAAAGCTAGATCCACCTCACTGGAAAACAGAAACTAACTAAAGGGACCTCCATACCAACACAAAATTCTCCTCACGATACATGACCTTAACTCTCAGCACACCACACATCTCCCCATACACACATGAAAAATTAAGCAATAGAATGCCTCCGAGGACTCCCGACTCCCCCAAAGGGGCACCAATGGAGAGAAAATCAAACACCAAATGCATGGCTTGTATGAAGTGATCAAAGAGGAATCAAATCAACCTGGTGAAGTCAAAGACAATAGAAGCAAACAGTGGAACTGACAAACCACCAAATATGTTTGAAGAAAAGTAAAAAAAAAAAAAAATCAGAAGAGCTAACCAAGCCACTCAAAATGTGAATGACCAGTTTACCAAAGAAATAGCATCCAAGAAAAGGCGCCAAACAGAAATCCTAGTGATAAAGAATTCCACTGAATATATGACTGACAGGAGTGATCAGCGTGAGGACAGATTGGAAGTGAAGGGCATACACTCAGATATTCCTTTAGAATATAAGAGAGCAAGGAAAACGGATGTAAAACCTAGTAGATAAGCTAAGACTAACCTAAAACTAATTGGATTTAGAACAAAATTTGAGGGTAGCATGTTCAGGATAAAACATGTGTATCCAGAAATCAACATAACTTTCCAAATATGGGTAAAGAACTCAGTGTATACGTGAGACATATAAAACTGCAACTAATCATGAGAGAAGAAGCAACTCATATCACACCATAGACAAAATCCCAGAGGTCTAGCACAGTGACAGAATCTTAAAGGCTATCAGAGAAAAGTAAAATGCAAACAAAGCAACAAACCAAAAATACTTATAAAGGTAAACCCATTAGGATTACATGAGACTTTACAACACAACACTTAAAAGCCAGAAAAGCTTGGAATGAAGCATTTCAACCCCTAAAACAACTTTTACCCAAAAATGGGCATCTGAGATACATACACACTTCTCAGATGAAGAAATGCAAATGATAAATAAATACATGAAACGATGTTTGACAACATCAGTCATTTGAGAGATGCAAATTAAAAACACTGAGATTCCATCTCACCTCAGAAAAAATGGCTATCATCAAAAAATCAACCAGTGACAAAAGCTGAAAGGGCTGTGGGGAAAAAGAAACTTTTCTCCATTGTTGGTGGGGGCAACCACTGTAAAATTAGTATGGAGAAAACATAGGAAGAGAGGTCCCATTTGAGCCAGCTAGTCCCCTTCTGGGTATCTTCCCAGAATTAAAAGCATGATAACACAGCAATATATGCACACCCATGTTTTATAGCAGAACAGTTTGTAATAGCTAAATCTTGGAAACAATCCAGATGCCCACCAACCAAGGAATAGATATAAAAGATGTGGTGTTTTTATATAATGGAGTACTGCTCAGCCATAAAGGATAAACTTGAGACTTTTTAGGTAAATGGATGCAACTTATGAGTGAAATAAATCAGACTCACATGTGTAAACATCCCATTGTCTCCCTAGTGTGAGGAACTTAACAAATAAACAAGATCCAAAATGCATAATAGATACTGTGAAATGGGAAGAAATTATCCAAAAGGAAAAATGAATAATAGTATGGGACAAAAGAGAAAGGAAGGAAGGGAAAAGAAAAAAACCAAAATGCAAGATAGTTACACTGCTAGTTTCTCTTAGTTCTTTGAAAAGAAAGGTTTGTACTAATAACATTTAGAGAATTTTTATGTCCATATCTTGTACTCTGATTAACTACTTTAAAGATAACAATACTCAAAGTATTAACTATTGTTATTTTCCTATCATTTTGATATGAAATTCTGTTTTACTTTTTTCCCCATAAAAGAAAAAAAGAAAAAAACCCCACAACTTTCAACTCAGACTAATGTGTCTTATAAAACTACCTTTCTGAATTGATGGAGAAATAGATATCTTATTACAAATAACACCTTAATGAATTCATTATCATGGAACTAGCACTACAAAAACTTCTATCCCAGATACTAAAAAAAGAAGCCAGTAATATCAAAAAGTAGGATGGAATGGAATGAATATATCAAGCAGGGTGAACAGTTAAACAAAAAGGGAAAAACAAAGGAATAAACAACAGAAAAATAAGGCAATGACAGGAAAAAGCCAAGAACTTTCAGTAGCAACTGTTGTAAATGGCTTCAACTCCCAAACTAGAAGACACAGACTGGCACACTGGGCGAAAACAAAACTGCACATCAGTTGCTGCATATAAAAGACACATTTAATCCAAAAAAGAAATTTGTACACTAAAAATCAAAAAGTAGAAAACAGTATTCCATGCCTCCAGATCCCAAAAGCAAGTAGGAATAGCGATCTTGGTTACAGAAAAAGCACAATTCAAGCTAAAAGTGACCATAGAGGCAAAAAAGGAAAACTATATATTAGTTAAGGAAGTAATTCAACAGGAAGTGATAGTAATTGTAAATATATGTATATGTGGTGAACACTGGTGAACCCAACTTTATAAAACCAGCACTGCTGGACATAAAAGATCAAATAAACCCCAACATGATCATAGTGGGGAAACATAATGTCCCACTGCCTGGATAAACATCAACTCAAACATTAATGAAGAAATATCAGAGATGAACACAACTTTGAACAAATGAACTTAGGAGATATTTAGAGTGTTCTACCCTACTACAGAATATACATTATTCTCAGCAGTAAAAAGAACTTTCTCCCAAATAGACTGCAGGCTTACCCATAGAACTTGCTTAAATAAATGCAAAATAATGAAAATTATCCAATGTGTATTATCAGATCATAATGCACTGATACTAGAAATCAATGACAAAAGAAACTACAGACATTTTACAAATACCTGGATATCAAATGAAATAACACCAAGAATCAACAACAGGGTCATATCAAATTAAGCTTCTGCAGAGCAAAGAAAACAACATACAGAGTGAAAAGATAACCATACAATGGAAAAAAGTTTGCTTGCTACTTTTCAGACAGAGGACTAATAACTAAAGTATACAAAGAACTAAAAAAAACCCATAAAAGATGAAATAAAAAAATAAGGAGCAGAAATGAATAGATACTTTTCAGAAGTATAAATGGCCAATACATGAAGAAATGCTCTATATCTCTGGCCATTAGAGAAATGTAAACTAAACTAACATAGAGATTCTACCTTACCAGCAAGAATGTTTATCATGAAGAAATCAAGCAATAACAAAAACCACAAAAGTTATGCATAAAAGACCCTTTTTTGTTATTGTTGGGAATTTAAACTGGTGGAACCACTGTAGAAAACACTGTGACTTTACCTCGAAAAACTAACTACAAATTTCACTCCACTCAGCTATTCCCCATCTAGTTATCATACCAAAAAATTTAAAGACATTATTGCACAGTGGTACATGCACACATACCCATGTTTATAGCAGCACAATTCATAAGAGCTGAATTATGGGAGCAGTGTATATATAGATGAATGGATAAATAAAATGTGATATATCTACCAGATGGACTACTACTTAGACATGAAGAAAGATAAATTTGAATCATTTGTTGCAAGTCAACACCATAAAATTAAGCTAAGTAAACCAGATACACAAAGTTAAATGTCACATACCTTCTTTTGTAAGACAAACTCAAAGTATAGATAATTTAAAAAGTAAAATAAAAGATATGCAGTAGAAAAAGGGAGGCAGAACTTTTGCAAATGGAAAGAGGATCAAGGCATTGAGGGAGAGGAATGGAGGACAGAAAGGAAATAAAAGTAATTAAGATATATTAAGTTTGTCTACTAACTTCCTACAATAAATTATACATTATGCTACAAATGTATACTAAAAATATAAAAAGAATTCTTATGTTGAATCCTGCATCTTCCTTGTAAACCATCAGCGTCCTTAGCAATAGTTGTTCAGCCTGAGTCTTGGTTGAGCTCCTCAACTTTCACAGATGCCATTCAGCTTGCTCTGAGACATTTAATCAATGACCAAAACATATGGTCTTTTTTAGTAACAAAAATATCTGTACTTGCTAAATTACTAGATTATAAGAAGAGAGACTTCTTTTTTAAAATTTTTTATTTTAAAGAGAATAAAACAAAAGAGGGCAGTACAGAGCAGATCAGAACAGGACAATATAGGCAACACAGTACTTTACATTAAGACAACTGGACATCAACAGTAGCTAACACCATATCACTTACTCTGCTATAGTTGAGCATAGTTTCAAATACAACAATATCAAACATAACAAAATAGCATAAAGCCATGCATAGAGTGAAAGAATTACAGGGCTTTCTGAACCGAATAACAGAAAATGATCAATGGGTACTGTAATATCTCATTTTTGATAGAAAAATTTTGTTTAAACTATCACACATATTCAAATCCCAATAAGACACAATGTGATAGATAGAACCAATGGTAGTAGAACAATAGAAGCATGGTAGGACTTCTAAAAAGGATGATATTAAATCAGCAATAGCTGTCATAATGTTTTGTTTTCTTCAAAACAGCTGTTCATATCATCACGCATGATATAGTCAAACAAAACAGAATAAAACCATTCCAACTGATGATTGAAAACATTGAAAGGCTTCAAAGCTATGAGATGGGAACTCATGCTTACCATAAAGTCTTATATACTCTTATCAACGAAGAGAGACTTCTTAACAGTGGATATATGTTGCCTGCACTTTTTTAGGTGTTCAAATTTTATCATTCCTATAAGTAAGACAACACATATCCTCTGATCTCTGACTGTATCATTTAACATTCAAAGAATGAGTGTACTGAAGCTATTTATGGACATTGTAGGAAACAGCTATATGATAGAAGTCACTATTATACTGAATACAGGGAATGTTCAGGATAGAATCTCTTGAAGCTCTTCTTATGTTGATCGATAGAGAAGTTTTTCTCAGTTTTCATTACATGAAATTCTGTGTCTCCCAAGAAACATTTTAAAGTCGTACCTCTATGATTCTATACACAACAATGTTTCTATCCTTCTTCACATACAAAGAGCTCTAAACACATACCTGTGGCCTGCATTTAATGAATACATAGTAATTTATGACTTGGAATTTTTATGTACTAAACTGTTCCCTGGATTTTATTTTGTTTTCCTGCCCTTATTTCTCCTTTGCTCAGATTTACTCATCTATTTAGTTTCTCTCCATTTGTATGTTTTCATAAGCTGCTCAAATCCTTTTATAGTAGCAAGACAGAGCTAACCCAAATTAAATAAAAGTGCAATTATCTAGTTAGATGTTCATGATTCTTTTTAGAGAAAAAAATAACCTCTAGCTAGCTCAAGGTTCATGTTGGGGTGGAATATTAGGGCTTTGTATCTGAATGTCCTCACAAGCCTCATGGAGTCATAGGTGGGGTATTTTCAGAGGCGGCTGGATCTAGACTACGTGATGCTGGGATTGATTTAGGTGCAATACTAAGATCAAGGGCACTGGGATTAATCGTGTGAGTACTACCCACCCTAAGTAGCCTGGATAGAAAGGCCTGAGGTCACCCCTTGCTGGTTTTGCTACCTTTTGCCCATCATGAAGTGTTTCTCCTCTGCCATGCCATTCTACATTGGAGCCACCCAGTTATGGACTAAAACCTCTACAAACTGTGAGCTAATTAAACCTTTCCTCCTTTAACTTTGGGTATTGAGTATTTTGTCTCAACCATGAGAAAAGTAGCTAAGACAAGTAAAATTTTTAAAATGCACAGTCATCCTTTGAATGTTCATGATTCTTTTTAGAGGAAAAAAGTCCTCTGTCTAGCTCAAGGTATCGTTTTTTTTTTGTTTTTGTTTTTGTTTTTTTTTTAGTATTGATTCTTTGATTCTTTCAGGAGCCAAGAATTGCAAAGCTCATGAGATAGAAAATTGTTTATTTGGTATATCAAGGACTCAATCTCTTCTCATTATTGCTCATTCCCATTGATAGTTTATCACCAGAGGAATGATCATCTGCTAAAACAGGTAAAGTACAGCCATGGTGTCCACAAGCTCTCACAAGTCAGGTCGTACTGGCCAGACGCCAAGACACCATGAGCATCTTCACATGATTCCACCTCTCTGTTAGGAGGACAGTGTAGTCCATAGCACTACCTTCTTGGAGAAATTCACCACTACCACGAGAAGCACTCTAGCAATTCATTCTTCAGTTATTAGACTGCTGTGATTTTTGAAAATCGTAACAAAAATTCTATAGCTCGGATGCTTCTGTTGTTTACATTTCTGGATAAAGATCCTCTGCTGTGCTTCACCAACCAATGAAATGACATGGTACCTACAATTGAGTATGGGTTTTGTATGTTTTGCAAATTTTAGGTTAATTCCTGGGGTGATACTTATAAGTGGCCTACGGTGGGTTGCTTTATTGGTAGTATTTAGGACTCTTAGGTGATGATTACTTCTCTGCGGTATCTTCCAGGTGTAGCTAGTTTTTGGGGTTGAGTCTGTTGGAAGATCTTACCTCTTCAGTTTGTTGGAGATGAGAAGTTGTTTGGCCTCATCCCTGGTTCTTTGGCACTGTGCCACAGTATTTTCTGTGACCCTTTAGTTAAGCCCAGTCATGAATTATCAAGGCCAACATCTGTTTAGAACAATTATGTCAATTTTGACTGTAGTGGTACCAATAGCATCAACACAGTCTATAAAACAACAAACTGAGCAAACCCTTAATTTGTAACTTTTAACCATATTAACTAGATTTGTGATTGAATAAAAAAATGTAAAACAAACCAGATAGTTATATGCAATATATAAGTCTATAATGCATCAATTTTGCCCTCAGGGTTAAAATTGAAAATGGATTAAGGAGAAAACAGAGAAATGAAGAAGACAAAGAGATTAGAAATAAGGCTGAAGGACAAAGTGGGATCCCACCAACTTGTGGAAGCATGCAGAAGACTGAAGGGAAAGAGAGATGGAAGACACAAAAAGAAGAACAGAACAGAGTCACACCCACAGAGAGGTTAGGAACCACTCTCACATTCATTAAAAAAATGAAGAAAGAGAAAAAACCTAAAACAAACAAACAAACAAAAAATGAAAAAAAAAAAAAAGAAAGAGAAACAAGTAGTCCACTTCCAGGACTCTCTCTGAGCTCACTAGTAGACAGCCTGTGGAGAGAGTCTGAATCTTGCCACTCTATCCCAGCAAGCCAGCCGTTGCTTTATGATGGGGTGGTGGATAATCTCAGCAGGCAGCCCCAAGATCAGACTCATTGGGGTCGCTGCAGTCCAAGCAGTTTCCATGGGTCTGCACCCAGCGGGAGCTGTTAGAGGAAGCCGGCAGCAGTTCTGGGTTCTGGGTTTACTGGCCCATTTCCAAAATTGCTCCTGGCTAATTGCTCTTACTCCATCCCATGGGAGGACTAAATCCTGTGCACTCACTGCCAGCCAGTGCAGTCCTCCAGGTCTGCCGCTCCCCTCCCCTGCTGTGTCTCTCTGCAGAGGCCTCTGGGGTTGCCAGTGTGGCCATCACCTTAACTGTGACTGTGCACCCCCAGGTCTGAACAGCTCCTCTCACACAGTGAGCCGGCTCAGGGAGGAAGCACCACCAACTACAGCCTTCTTCTTTGAAGTTTTCCTTTTTGCTCTCTCTGTGGGCTTCAGTTCACACTTTAGATTCTTCCTGGGCCCAGGGGACCCACTTCCTTCCTTCTTGTCTTCCTCACGGCGTTACATTCCCTTGTCTGGATGGTGACTCTCAGAGAGGCTGTTTTCTCTGCTGCTTACTCTACCATCTTCCTGGAAAATACTGTCCAATGCTTAAATGTAAACATAATGCATTCAACGAGATACTATTTGCTTCATTACAGATGAGGAAATTGCAATTCAAAGGGAAAAGGAATTTATCTTTATAATCTAAATTGCAGTATTAAATCTCATATCATATAACTCCAGGGAGTATAATATTTGCTTTTTAAAAAGCAGGTTATTTCTCTTGATTCATTCCTTCTCTTTTTTGGGCACAATCTTGGGTAATGATAATAGCGTGTACATGTGTGTGTGTGCGTGTGTATGTGCTTGTGTGTGTATGCATGTGTGTGTGCGCACACATGTATGTGTGTGTGCATATGCCCACACACCAATGTAGGCAACAATCCAGAATCTCCTTCATATTCTTGGAAGTGAATCAATAAGGGACCTAACAGGTAGTAGAGAACTTCCTTACTCAAAGAGGTTTAACTTAAAAGTGTGTGGTAAACAGATTTCTTTTGGGGGCTCATGATTGTGCAGGGCTCAGGATCTCAGAAGCACAGTGAGATACCCTACATTTGTAAATGTCACATTGTCTCTCTAGTATAAAAAAATAATAAAAAACTGAAAGAGTAATAAGATACAAAATGTATATTAGATATTGTGATAATGAAAGGGAAAGAAAGTGCTCTAAAAGATGTAACTGTATGTATAAGTATGTAAGATAGATGACCATAATACTAAGTTTTTGTTATTTCATCAAACAGAAAAGTTCCTGCTGCCATTGTTTGATTGTCTGCCCATTTTTTATGCTTTGCTTTTGTAACTTGAACAACTACTTCTAAGATAACGTTATCGTATATATAATTTATCAACTAGTGATTTCTTACTGTTATTTTTTGACTAGTCACTTCTTGCTGTTATTTCTTTGAAATTTGGTATTATTTCTACCCTTTTTGCTATTTTTCTTTTTTTCTCTAAATAAAAAAAAGTTGAGAAGCATTGTCATTCTTATGTTTGAAGGCACCAAAGAAGGGAATTTTGTTTCAAGATCATAGTGAGATGCTAGCCACTTGCTTATATAATTTATTTGCTCTTTGTGAGCTTTCTTGCATCTGATTGCATATAGTTTTTCTAAGAAATAATAGAAAAACACTATCTAAGAAAAACTTCATGGTTTGCGTCACAGAGGAAGATCAGGCTACACAGTTCATTGGTGCATCAGGCGAAGGCATTCAGTCTGCACAGTCCCAATGGCAAACCAGAACTTTGTGCTACAGGATGCTAGTGCTGCCTTCCATTAACTTGTGGGTAAGAAGGGTCCATCACTCCCCACAGAGCTTTGCAGTAGAGAGTAACTGAGCAGAGTCGGCACAGTAGGTTCACTCCAATATTCTCACATCCTTGAAACGCACACTCCTTCTCTGCAGTTTGCCAGAGAAGTTCTAGCGCCTCAGCCACAGTGACTATAGGTTACTACTGAGTCAAGACTTCATTCAGCAGCTCAGTGAGTCAATGATACTGTTGATATGTACTTGAGGTGATGCATTACATCTTTATTTCCAGGGATATGTACCCATATTGGTGATTTTTGTCAAATCCAAATCTTTATATTACTATCTTTATATCTTATATCATTATCTTTATATCTTACATCATTCTCCTTTCTCTAACACCTTGAGAATCCAGTTCCAGAAAAGGTGCCTAGTCATAGGCATAAATCAATAAGACCCTACTTTGGCCCTTTGGCCTCAAGGTTCAGTCTTTGCTCTTGCATCAGACTTTCTCTGTCTGGATTCTGCTGGAATCTACTATGGATCCAGAAGCAACAGAATCATAGAGTGGATCCCAGAAGAACCAATGCTTTATCTTGAAGGAAAATTCTACATATGAAGTTTTCTATATATTTTATGTGAGAAAAATCAGTTTCTTAAGAAAAAATGAAAAGCTGCTTCAGTTGGTAAGAAAGATTCATAGGGATTTGACTTTTAGTGTTCTCAAGATAGTCTGTTTCTGTCCAAATATTCCTTAGTAAGTTTCAGAGTTCCATTCTTTCCCAAACAAGGACCTTACTGTAGTATATCTTGATTAGATTGCTTATTTAACTGGTTTTCAAAATCTACAACTATACAATCACATTTGGGGTATACCTTTAGACTTGTCTCCTTATAGCCACATTAGACAAGGTGTATTAGGCAGCTTTCTAATCACCGATGCAAAATACCACCAGATTCCTGCTGTTGTAGTCAAGGATTGCAAGGAAAACAATCTAACACAGGACATATAACTTATAGTATTATTTTATAATAGCCACCCAAAGAGTCAAACACAAAAAGTGCAGGAAATCTGTCCACATACTAAAGACCCCAAAGAATCCATCTGAGGACCCTGATTCCATAACAACACCCTGCGTGAGTCCAGCTGAAGACCTGGAGCCCAGGACAATGTCTCATGCAAGTCTGTTTTAAGGACCTGTGCTGCGGATGCCCCAAGTTCAGCAGTGGATTCTAGAAAGTCTGTGCCAGCGGGATGAAGGATCTGTATAAGCAGCAAGGGTTCTGCACTGGAGCCAGGAAGTGATGCTCAAAGTAAGGACCAAAGCGCCCCCAAAAAGTACCACAGCCATCCTCAGTGACTATGTTGTCCTGAGCTCCTCCGACAATGAGAACAGCCAGGTTCATATCAGGAAGCCAGCACAACAAGCTTTTCCAGGAGATTGAACATCATACCGTCTTCCTCTCTGGAGCCAGGAAGTGATGCTCAAATTAAGGACCAGAGATCCCCCAAAGTGAACCTCAGCCACTCTCAGTGATAACAAGGTCCCAAGATCCTCTAATGATGAGAACGGCCAAATTCATATCAGGAAAGAAGCACAACAATCTCCTCCAGGAGAAACAACAGCAAGGGGAGAACCAACAACATTACTTCTTCCTATTCAGTATCTTTATGCTGTTGGCAACAGCCCTCAGGTGAGCCATCTGCACCCAGCACCACACTGATTCAGTCCAGCTGGCTGTGACAAGTTGGCCACCAGCTGTCAGTCCACCACACCTGCCATTTAAAGGAGGAGAGTTTATTTGGCTCGTGGCTTTAGGACTTCAGTTTATGGTTGGCTGGCTCGAAGACTGGAACATCACGCTGAAAGAGCTTGGAGGAAAGCTGCTCAACTCACAGCAGCCAGTAAGCAGAGCAGGGGAGCAGCATCAGGAGAAGGGGTCCAGGGACCAGGTGTAGCACCCAAGGTCATGCCTCCATGACCCACCCAGACACACTCAGAAGTATGATTTGCTAATTACCTGGAAACCTGTCAAGCCAATCACATTGACAGTGCAGCTTAACTCACACAAGGATTTTCTGCTGGGACACCACAGAGGCACTTTGATTCTTTCTGTAAACCTTGATTTGAAAGTGTAACCCTTTAACTTCATCTGTTTATCTAAAGGTTTACAAGGCAGTAACAAATAATGCTGTCACCATTACTGATTTGTTTTCATGCAGCAATAACAATAAATGCCCAGCCATTTGATTTTCCAAACCTTGCTCTCTACATGCACTCCTTTTGTTATGGTTTGTACCTAGATTTACCCCAAAAACCTCATGTAGTCATTGGTGGGGATTTTTTTCAAAGGTGGCTGAATCTGATGCTGAGATTGAGGGTGTGTAATTACTAAACCATTCCACTGATTCGATGGGCACAGCCCTGGTCCTGGTAATCTAGGTACAGTACAAGAGGGGCAGGAAAGTGCTGTTAAGTCTTTCCCTTGTTTTTTTTTTTCCTATGGGACCCATGAACTGTTCTCAGTAATCCCTCTCTGCTAAGCCACTCTGCTGTAGAGCCAGCTGATTACAGACTGAAACCTCTACAAACTGTGAGCTAATTAATACTTTCTTCCTATATAACTGAACAGAACTTAACAAAGGGACTTTTCACTGAGATGGATACATATGCATAGTTAAGAAAAAGACACATGATGGTGAGACATTAGGTTTCTATCACAACCAGAAGTTGAAGAGTCAAGAGGGGGAAAAATGTTATCAAGCTTGGCAAGAGGCTAAGCTCTGGAAGAGAGGCTGCTTGACAGAGAGCTGCCCAAACAACAAAGGCAGGAAACAGAGGAAGATTAGTACACCAAATTCTCTCCCCTCTCACCATTGGATGTCCAGATGGGTGGTTAAAGCAGTTGAGCAAGGATGATGTGTACAGGCAGTTGACATCTCTTTCATTTCCAGGTTAAAAAAAATCAAGAAGATGGATGCCTGAGATATTTTGCTTTACTCTGGCAGAAAATTCATATATTAGTAGCTCAGCTTCATTCTGCTGAGGTTTGCTTTCCGGCTTTCTTACAACAGGTCAGAACCCCTCCTACCTTTATATATTTTATCTAATTTCATAGTTCGTAATAGTGAAAAAATAACTCTAATAACTATTCCTTCCATTATGGCCAGGGATCCATTTTCAAAACTCATCTCATTGCTTGCTTGGTAAAGAACTGGTTATTCTCCAAGACACTGTAAGACTTGGTAACTGAACAATGTCCTCCAGTTGAAAAAGTGCATTTTTATGGAGCAGTTCTCGTGCCAGGCAGGAATATTTCTACTCCCCAGGAATGACTTTTCTGGGGTCTCCTCCAGGTTGCGGACACTCTCCGTCTCCTAGTACTGTGTTCTCTAATAATCCCATTGATGCCATGTTTCAAAGCAGTTGCTCTTGAAGAGGCTTCTCTGAGCTGTACATATGCATGCACAGATTTTCAGTCAAAGGCTCCAGAGGATACCTGTACAGATTTCTGGGGTTCCCTTTCTGCCATGCTCCCTTATTCCTGTAACCTGAAAAATAAAATCCAGTTCCTGCAGGAATCCCAAATGTCTATCTCTATTTCCTGAATCTGGCAGGACTGCTTCTCTCCAACGGGGCTCCTTGGCCACAGTTTGGAAGTTACTTTCAGGTAATAAACCAGAGTAAATATAGCACTTACCTACATGTGGTGTCTCTCAGGGATCATCACACTGAACTGTGTGTGGACCAAGGCCCCAAAAGAAGTACTTTATATGTTTTGTCTCATTTCAGGGTTAGTAATAGTGGAAAAATAATTCAATAACCCTTCCATTATGGCCAGGGCCAGAAGTCTTCATTTTCAAAACTCATTTCACTGCTTCCTAAGTAAATGACTGGCTATCTTCCAAAACACCGGAAGACTTGATGACTGAACAATGTCTTCCAATTGAAAAAAAATATTTTTATTGAGCAGGTTTTGTGCCAGGCTGGATGCTGACTGCTTTGCATACATTTTCTCATTTAATCTTGCAATAAATCAGTGCAATATGGTTCTTATTAGCTGTGTTTTAGAGATGAGGAAAATGAAATTTAAAGAATAACAAAACCTTGCCAAAAACTCCTATCTGATGAATGATAGAAAAAAATTGAACCAGATTAGCAACACCAGGGTCAAACGCTTAAAAAAACATTCTAGCTTGATTATTCTTTTCCAAACAAATCACTTTCATCTGTTTTTCCATACTTTATTACTTACTTTCCATATTGGAAAACTCAGCCATATGCACAAACTGCCTTTGAAAAGCCTCATGGATAAAATTGTTCCAAAATAGCTTTATTATTCCTCCTTGCACCCAAGGACGGGGAAGCTGCATTTGATTTTTTAAAGGGGGAAGTACATTGATTTCCTGGAAGAAGAAGGAATGAAATCATTGTACTTTATTATTAGTCAAATAATAAAACAAAAACACAGGAATGTGCTTTTAAATGAACACCCCATTTTTTAGAATAGTGCTTGATTCATAGAAAAACTGAGTGAAAACTACACAGAGTTTCTACATAACCCTTTCCCCCAGCCCACAACCTCTCCTACCCACAAATTCACAGCACTAGAGGGGCACATTTGTCATGGTCATTGAACCAACATCGATACCTCATGATCAACCAAAGTCCATAGCTTGTGTTAGGGTTCACTCTTCATGCTGTACATCCTATGGGTTTTAACGAATATACATTGGCATGCATCTACCATCACAGTATCATAATGTTTACACTTTAAAAAACCCTGAACCAAATAGCTCAGTGCCTATTTTCTTTGCACCTTACTGTAGCTCAATTATTGAACAAAGCAGTGAGTGACAGCAGTCAAGAAAATTTTAAAAATTCTTTCTCCCTGTTTCTCTTCTCCATATTCTAGAATGCACCTGTCATCTCCCTGTCCTTCCAGTGGATTTAGGACTTTGGAAACAAAAGGCTTGAAGCCTGAGCCAAAACCTTCCTCAAGGCAAGAAAGAAGCCAACATTTCGCTGTCTTGAATAGGCAAAGAGAAAGGGAAAATAATAGGTGAAAACAAATTAATAACTAAAGAAAATCCCACAACAGTAAAGTTGCTTCCTAAGAGCAACTGGGACCACGATGGGCCATGGATTAGGGCTCTGGAATGTTTGCACCACTCTCCTCGACACCTCTGCATCCCAGCGACACCTTCCTCCCCTTTTTCCTTGTCAGAACTCACTGTAGGAAGAGCATGTCTTCTGAAATTCAGCTTCAAAAAATGCATTTACAGCCTCATGAGCACTAAGATGGAAATGTCTCTGTTTTGCCTTGTCACATTTCTGGGTCTTTTACACCTTTGATTCTTTCTATTGTAATGCTCTGGATGGCCCAGTTTCTAACCTTTCATTGCAAACACTCTTGGTTATCCTTCAAGACAGTCTGAAGGGCCACTGCATCTGGGAAGCCTACCCTGCACTGCGGAGTGACTTGGAGCTCTCAATAAACTGAGCCTCAGGGTGCTCATCCACTGCAGAAAGCAGCCATAGAGACACTATCTTAGACTGCCTCTGTCCTCATCCAACTTCCCCTGGAGCACTCATTGCTAGTTCCTGTTTCAGGCTGAAGACTGTAACTTTAAAAGTCAAGGAGGAATGAATATGCACACCTCTAGGCCAGGGGATTGTGCTCCAGGGGTTCTGCCTGCCCCAGTTCTCCACATCCAGATTCCGCAACTCAATTAAGGGAGCCAAGAGTCTGCAGGGGAGTGGAGATTGCCCGAGCTGAGTCCCGGTGACCTAGGGAAAGTTGGGGACCTACGCTCCCAGCGGTTGAGTTTCTGGGGAGCTACCGGGATGCTGGACTGGCTCCAGCAGATTGCAAGGCCTCAGTCAACCATGTGCAGCGGCCTTGTTTCAGTTCAGGAGGCAGAAACCTTGCATGAAGACTCTGGGCTCATTTGGGCTGGCCTGGGGAGAGCTTAAGGTCAGCACTGCCAGTGGTTGAGTTCATATCCACACCTTAGAACAGGGGATTGTGCCCCAGGGGTTTTGCTGGCCCCAGTTCTCCACACCCTGCTTCCGCCTCTCAATTTAGGGAGCCAAGTGCCTGCAGAGGAGCTGAGACTGCTCCAGTAGCTGAGGGTGCAGGAGGGGATTCGCCACACACCCAGAGGAAGCTTTGGAACACCACTCAAACCAAGGAAATAAAGAAAAATGACAAAAGGAAAGACCAAAAGGCAGGCTCAAATCACCAGTCCATCCCAAGAAAGCCTGGGAGCCATGTACATAGAAGCAAATAGAAGCCATACACCTGAAATGACTGAAATGATATCAACTGAAATAAAGAAGCAACTAGGGGAAGCTATGGAGAAATTCAAATCAGAAATAATTGCCCAGGTAAAAGAAGAAATGATAAAAGTAGTGAAAGAAATAGTGAACACATCTAGTGAAGACACAGCTAAAAAATTAAAGGAACAAAGCAAACAGATAGAATCCATGAATGAACACTATAAGAAACAAACAATACGTAAAACAGATTCAAAGAGATATACAGGAAATCAAAAATTCTATTGAAAGCTGTCACAACTGCCTCAACAAAAGTGAAGATAGAATTTCAGACCTCGAAGATAAGATTGCGGTAGTGAACAGGAAAGGAAAGATCTTTTAAAAATAACAAAGAATCAGGAAATAACAATTCAACAGCTGCAAGATGATGCAAAGAAAAATAACATAAGGTTAATAGGGATAAATGAAAAAGAAGGGGACAGACCAAATGATATCAAAAGTCAAGGAGGAGACGCCAGCCTTTTCCCATGAGTCAACACCATTCCTGGACTGCAGGGGAAGACAACAGGAAGTCAGCAACAAGCAAGCGATCCCTGTGAATCGGCGCCATGCACCAGCTGCTGCTGGAGAGCTAGATGCCAGCCACATCCAGTGGGCAGGCGGGGAGACAGGAAGAGCTACTGCCCTCCCCCACCGCTGTAAGCCACAGGCTGATCCAGAGAAACACAGGCTGAGAGATAGCTATTGAGCTATGATACAATTTTTATGCTTGTAGTGCTTAGTGTTTCACTGACTTTGCAGGTCTCAAGCTGGTGGTCTGATCATCTATTCAGAGGATAATACGCAATGTAGCATCTATGGGAAGTCTCCTTCTGCAGGTGGTAGCCATTGCCAATTCCCCATTGTCTTGTTTTGAAGCACTATATTATTTTCATTGTTTTGTTGGGTTGATTTTATTCTGCTTTGTTTTGTTTGATTTTATTACATCCAATGGTATGGGCAGCTATTTCAAAGATAACAGATATATTATGGTAGCCATTTTGGATTTACTCTTATCTTATTTTGAAGTCCTTTATTGTGTTCATTCTTCTGTTTTTATTGGTTCTATTCTGTTTGATTTTTCACTATATCTGAAGGTATCTGCAGCTATTTTGAAGACAGCAGGAGGCATTATGGTAACCATTGTTGATTTCTTGTTATCTTATTTTGAAGTTCTGTATCACTTTCACTGTTTTGTTTTAATTGGTTTTATTCTGCTTTATTTTGCTTGGTTTTATTCTCTTTTAAAAAATTCTATAAAAAAAGTCAAAGTGATGCCCTGTCCTGATATATTTTTGCGTAAGAACATATGTGGCACATGAATGGTGCTCAAAAATGTGGCATCAGTTTCCCACTGCTGCAGACTGGCAGCAGCTGAAAACACTTACTCACAGACCCAGAGACCAGAATCCTCCAAATTAGAGCTCTGAAGACAAAGGCAGACATGGCACACTCCTTTCAGCTCTCTAGGACACCTGGTGCTCCTTAGGTCAGTGGCCACCTCCGGTCTTCTCTGCCTGAGTGGGCACAGGACCTCTCTTTCTGCTCTGCCTCCTCTTTGTCTTCTTGACTGTCTCTTCAAGGACACTTATCATTAAGATCCTTCTGAGGAAGTTTAGGGTGACCTCATCTCAAGTGCTATAATTACATCCACAATGATTCTTTTTCCAAGTGAGGTCACATTCACAGGTTCTGGTAGACACATATTTTGGAGGCCCACAAAAATGCTTTTCAAATGAAAAACAAACAGCAAGCAAAATACCTCTGCATGTACGTGTTTCTGCCTGTGTGAAGAATGAGGGGAGAGATACTGCATTTTATTTGTTACCGTCAATTTGTAAATTCGATAGTGTATTGTGTTTATTGCTTCGTGTGTGAAGACGGGGTTCTGTTAAGCAATATTGCAGTTCAGAATTGAAGATCTTGAAACCAAAAGACTCAAGAAATACCTGAAATCATTCTAACTACTGTTTCTTTATCTTTTATATTTTTATGTTTGGTTGGTGTATTATCTCATGAGTGTTTACATTCCTTGTGGGGAGTTGGTGCATATGCGTAACACATCTTACTCCTTTTCCATATATTTTCCCTTCCCTCGCCTTCCTCTCCACCCTTCTTTTCTGTTTTTATGAGTGGGTATTGATTACAAAGAGTAGTGGCTCCCTTGTGGCCTTCCCATACATGTGTGTGATATATCTGATCATGTCACGCCTCCTTCACCCCCTCCTTCCTCCTCACCAGTGTCTCCCTGCTATGCTCTCTCATCTTTACCCTCCCAGATTCCACATCAGAGAGAAAACATGTGATGCCTGTCTTTCTGTGCATTTCGTCTTTTGTACACGACGCCTCTCTTTCATCTATGGCTTCCTTTGTCCCATCTAGAGTAGAACACAGGTTGAGAAGTTTCTACAGAAAGGGAAGAAGGGTTTGCAAATAGGAATTTCTTCACCTTGCTCCTTACTCTGGGCTCCTTAAAATGAAGTCCACATTAAGAACCAGAATTGGGAAGAGTGCTGGCTCCTGCTTTTTGTAGAGAGTTATATTTGTATCTTTTTACAAACAGAACAGGTCAGGAAGTTACAGAGAGAGAAAAATATAATAAAAAGGTCCAGATTCATTTCTCTGTTTGGTTTTAATATAGTAATTTTCTGTCTCCACTTTCAATATGACCAAAAGATTTAATTTGAGTAATGCCACCAGAATGTGGTTTTAAGGGGAAAAATGTTCAAATATCCACCTCTCGGTTCTTCTCTTAAAAAACCATGACTTGCTATGATATATATTGAAAGGGTTTTGAGATGTTTTCTCCCTTTTACTGTCATTGTGTTTGTTCTTATATAAACAAATAAATATGAAATATGTAGAAATTTGAATGTATTTCTCAAAAGAGAATGCTAAGAAAAATACAAGTATTCTTTTTTCTTTCTCTTTTTAAAAAATCATGCAAAAAGTTTGACAATAGGTTCTTTATTAAACAATTATTTCTCGATGTATTTCAGAACAAAAGTAACATTTAATTTTATTATATAAATAATAAATTAACATATATGTATATCTTCTCACCTAATCCAATATTTGCTTTTCAATACAATTTCCCCCATATAAGCAGCAGATTTTTCTGAGAATCTCATGGATTTTCATAGCATATTCAAAATAGAAGTCTACTAACTTCATGCCTTTACTCTGGGGAGGCCTGGTCAGTTGAGGTATCTGAATGCTTCAGTCAGCACTTAACAGAATACAGTCTGGGGAAGGAGGTATAGATGTACATAGACATATGTCTCCTATTCATTCTCAGTGGAACTATGTATTAACTTCCCTGTTTCTAGGAAATGACACCCAACTTCCACAATTTAGAGGATGAGAGGCTTAATTAGGTTCATGGAGGGGCAGCAATTTAGCTGAGTGGCGTAAGAGCCTACCTGGAAAGCATAAGGTCATAAGTTAGATCCCTGGTACCAAAAAATCAGGCTTATGGTGCAGTTGGGTTAGTTCATGGTAGCTGGCTCCAAGTCAGAAACCTCATGGTGGGAGAGCATAATGGAGCAAAGATGCTTAGCTCATGGCAGCACAAAACAGAACACAAAGACAGCCAGAGGCCATATGTAGCACCCAAGTTCATGCCTGATTATTTACCCAAACACACTCAGAAGTATGCTCTATGTGGCTTCTAATCCTCTCCATGACTACCAGGCCAATCAAGATTGCACAGTTAAGCTACTACCACAAATTACCTTCTCTCCTTTCTTGTGTTGTTTAAAAGTTGTGCATAGACGTTTCATAATAGTCTCTTTTTATAACAATCTCTTTTTTTTCTTCCAAGTTTGTCATGATTCTATTAAACCCAAGATTACAACCAGTATGCTATCTATTCTTTCCCTAGAGCTAATAACAGACAGCAGTGACTGACCACAACACTCTTCACTGCTAAGCCTTGATTTGGTATCAGATATAAGGTTTCAAGTGACCATTTGCTAGCTCAGAAACTGTGCAAGAGATTTTTTTCATTTGTTCTCTTATTCATGGATGGATTCCACATAACCTGCTTAGCTCTTAGTAAACTCCTTTCCCAGGGAGGCTCTGTTTTGTCTCCTATATTCTCCCATTGCTGAGTCTCACTAAGAGTTGCATGCCATACCTGCTTGACTCTGAATAGTGACTGCTCATTGCCTGGTACCCTGGTGTCTTAGTCACTTATTTCTGGGAATCAATACCTGACATCAACAAATTAAAAGAGGAGAGGTTTATTTTGGCTCATGGTTTAGCCCACAGCCCTCCTGTTCCAAGACAGAATGGTGTGGCAGAAGGGCACTGGGAAGAAAAAACTGCTTAAATCATGATAGCTCAAAAAAGAGAAAGAAGGAAGGAGTCAGGGAGGGAAACAGACCATTTGTGGTCATGTTCCAGGTGATCCACCTCTTCTTACCAGTCCCACATCCTAATGGTAAGTCAGATATACTACCCACTCCATGATTCAATCACCTTCTGAATACCCTGCTTCTGTGCATAAGACTCACGAGTGACATCTAGCTATAAACCATAACAGTCAGCTCCAAGGCCCCCAAAAGACTTCCCACGTGTATGTCTTTGCTTAAAATGCATTTAGTTCATCTGTAAGGGTAAACAAAGTGTTAACATTTCCAGCACTGCTGAAAAGGCCAAGCTCAAAACCTCCTCTGAGACTCAAGACAAGTTCTTAGCTGTGAGCCTCTATAGAAATAAAAGGGAGAGTTAATCACTGCCAGAATACAATGGCAAGGGTAGACCTTCCCTTTCCAAAATGGAGAGATAGGGGAATAAAAAGGAATGGAACCAAAGAAAGAACCAATGCAGCAGAGCAAACATTCAATCCTATAGCTCTCTATCAAGCACCAAGCTAAAGTTGTGAACTGAAAATGGCTTGATTGGTCCCTCACTTACGGGATTGTCAGTCACAGCCTGTATCGATTTTCTCTTGGGGTGGTTTCACTCACTGCCTGCAGATTTTCTCAAATGGCCTACATTCCGGACTTCTCCAACTTCCTGAGGTTTCCATTTCAGTTTTAACTTCACTCTCACTGCTTCTCACATGATTCTATCATAGACACACTGCTTGGACTTCCAGACCTTTTTCAAAATCTGGATGGCAGCCTTCTTGACCCCATAACTTTTTATTCTTTATGATTTTAATGCCAGCATCGGGTAGATGATTTCAGGATCTGGTGCCAGCTTGAACTGTAGCTGGGCCCCTTTGAGTCATGGCTGAAGAATCTTCTGAGTGCTTTTATTACTGAACACTGGGCAACATTTCCTTCTCAGTCCTCAAAAGGCAGAGCACGTAGGCTTTCATCTCAAATGAAAGCTGTACAGCTTTAAACCCTTGAGCCTGTGAGAGTAAGGATCTTGCTGATTCCTGTGATGCCAGCAAGGCATCTTTCCTACTGTCCTGATGCAGTGTACTTGGCTTCTTTTTAATTTTAATATTTTCAGTACCTAAGTTCTCCTCTGCTCTAACTTTATAGATGTGTTATTTCTGGAAAAACTAAAAGCTTTTAAAATAGGCTTTTTGCTTCTGTTTCTTAGTGTAAATACCACTAAAATCAGTATCCATACCAATTTTAAAGCCTGAACATTGGGCTTCCTTGAAATTTCCTCCACCAGATTAATTAGTCTGCCTCTGGTAATCTCAGCTTCCCCTAAAGTCTCAGGAAATGAACAAAATGTAGACAGTTTTTTGTCAGAGCACAGCACACAGAGCCTGGTGTCCAGCTGCTAATTGAATCTCTGTTCCCAATTGAAACCTTCTGAGCTTGGTCTTTATTGTCCCTTTTTATCAGTGGTCTGGCCTTCTAAGCTCTGACCAGAATCTCCTATCAAGGTTGGCTTGTAGCATTCTAGGGCCTCTCTAGACAGCTTGCATCAACCCTACCCATACTCTTCCCGTGAACAAGATGTAAGGGCTTCTGAACCACGGAATCTGGTAGCATCATAGCAATAACCCCAATTCTGGTAACATAATCTGTTTTAGTTAACTTTCTCATTGTTGGGACACCATATTCCACACCCATCATGGAAAGGGGGGGAGGTTTATTTTGGCACTTGTTTTTAGCCCATAGTCTACTTGTTCCAAGGCAGTGTGACACAACAAAGAGGCACAGTGGAAAAAAAAACTGCTTATATCATGGTGGCCAAGCAACAGACATAAAAGAGACTTTTAGGTCACACTGCCAGTGATTTGCCTTTTCTGATCAGACCCCACCTCCCAATATCAAGTTTACTATACTGTCCTGTGATTCAATCACCTTCCCACCTCTGATCATGTGAGCCCCTTCTAGAACATTTCGATAGAAACCATAGTATTTGGCCTGTTGCTGGATTGGAGATCCTGGTCTAGTGGGCTGTTTGAGTCAGGTCTGAGATCACTGCACATTAAGACCACTGTGTGTTGGATTCCACTGACAAGGACATTTCTGCAGCTGAGTGCCTATTGCTGCCTCTGGCTGGCTCTGTCTGGATTCCCCTGTACTTCAAGTGAATGAAGCTACCATACAATTTTTTTTTTAAGAGAACTCTTGCTGAAACACCTGAAGATCAGATCCAATCATTTCATTTACAATATGAAATTCTGTTAATATTAAATGCAGTGGTTTTTACTGTGCACAGCTCCTACCAAATAGTAAGCTGTCAATCAATATTAGCTGTTATCATCATTACTACCATTTCAACCAGGATCTCTATCTTATTTCAAGAAAGAGTTCTGTAACAATCAGGAAGGGGTTCAAAACCTTTCCAACCCAGACCATAATGACTGAGGGATGTATGTTGAACAGGGATTAAATGGCAGCCATGACAAATAATGATGGTGGGTGTCATTTACTGAGTTCTTTTTGTGTCCAAAGAATGTTCTGCATATTTTCTTTCTGAACTTCAGCAACAACTCAAGTGGGTGGGAATTGTGGGACAAGATTAAAGATCTGCCTGCACACAAAAACAACAGTGGAACTGAAATCAAAGCAGCCTTTTAAACTCAAGAGAACACATCTGTTACTTCTGCACATGTTTTTCTCTATAGACCACCTACATATCCTGGGCATGCTGTTTAGTTTCCGGGTTTCCAGCTAATCGGGTCTCACCTTGCAGGCTGTATATTTCTGACTGGCTTTACATTTGATGATTCCTGAAACCTTCATCTTAGATGCTGATCTTTGAATTTCTTTCTTTTCTTCTTCTAATCTATCAGCCATACTCCTAGTTCTGGCTGTCCTTAGTCACACTGATTTCCATTCACAACATCATCCTTAAAGTTCAAACCATCCAGATAGATACTTGAATTTTCCTGGCCAACATTCAACCTATCTCATGCTCTCTTTCAAATTGCTTTCACTCTATTACTCTGCATTCAGGGCAACACAAATATTACTACAATTGTTATTATCAATTATTCCTCAAATAATTCAAATACTCCTTTGTGTTTTTCACTGCTACATGTATAAGTACATATTAAAAATGTTAAGTATGAATTATTGTTAAACATAATAAAAATCAGATGTGATGTTAAGCAATGTATATGGAGATATATAGATTAATAAATCATTAGAAAAACCTTAATTTTAGTAGGGCAAATAAGAACAATATGCAAATATTTATGGTACTGTGCTGAATAAGAAAAACACCATGGAAAATAGAGCTAAGAGAACTCAGATGAGGGAAGAAATTTTTCTGCCTAAAAGGGGATGAGAAGAGATGATGACCCCTTTAATTGGCACTCAAATTTTGGTAGGAGGTACTGGAAGAGCATTCTGACAGGCACAAAGCAGGTGAGAGAGCTACTGTGGTATAGCAAGCAGTTGTGATTTGACTGAACTTTGGGGTACAATAAGGAGAATATCTGAAAGATAAGAAGTATCTGAAAAGCCTTTGTTTACAAAGCCTTTTTTCTTCTTTTCTTTTGAAAAGTGTGATTTAATCACTCTGTACAGTTACTTTTAATGTCATGAAGAGTTACTGGTTAGAGACATCTTTCCAACAGAGCTCAGATTTGGACGGGGCTGGGAAGAGCAGGAAAACCAGCAGCTCACAGTCTGGATGCCTGGCAGGAACGGCAGCAGAAACATCCAGGCGACTCTGAAGCCACAAAAATAAACACAGGAAAAAGCCACCTCTGCCCCCTTGGAGGATTCCCTCACCGGAACTGCACGTGTACTTCTTCCCAAGAACAAGATCCAAGAACCAGAAGACGGACAAGATTCAGTTATTAGTTCCTATAAACCACTTTCTTTGTAGAAGACACTCTAGGTTGAGTGGGAGGGGTCCTTTCATTGTGGGTTTGGTTTTTGCTCGATCCATTATCCTCCATGCATCATGTCCAGGGCTGAGTCAGCAAGGAGGACCTAGCCACTGATCTCTGACCAAGAGGTTGCATTCTGGGGGAAATTTTCACCAAATTTTACAAGGATCTGGCAAGTTCATGGTTTATCCTGACAGAAGTAAAAATGTCCCTTCCTGAATCAAACTCTCTACTATTGGTCAGAGGTGAAATGTGCTTTAGGTGAAATGAACTTCCGCCCAGAGAATATTGGTAGGAGTAATAGTAACAATAGAGCTGTTGGAACATTTATTTACATCTAGGGAGGCTTTCATGAACATTCAAAAGTGCTATCGGAAGAGGGTGACAGTATGTGGATCTACTTTGAGTGCCATCGAGATTTAGCACGCTGAACTATTTGCAAATATATTGTTTTATTTAGGGTGGAACTGTATTTATTTTCAAAATGTCATCAATATTTCTTGCTTCTAACCTTGTTCCTTGTACAAGAGAGGACTCTGTGTACAGAGTTTTCTATACTTAAGAGATTGTTTGGCCTGCTCTTTTGGAAATATAATTACACGGTGTCCAGTCCAGGTATTAACATTGGCATCACCGAGTCCTGTAGAAGTGTAAGGTCAGGGAGATTGGTCTGCACTGTACTCAGTGCATGAAATACTACTTAGTTTTCCCCCCTAAACTCTAGAAGGACTATAGTTGCAAAGTGAGTCAACATCCTGCAATATCCCACAATGTATGAGGAGGAGACGCTGTGTTTTCTTTTCTCATATGTGGCACTGTCTATAGTGTCTCCTTTCTTTCTAAATCTGTTTTTCCCAGACAAGGTCGGTCTAGAGGTCTAGAGGTTGTTTGTACTGAGTGGTTTTAAGGAGGGGTTTAAGAATAGCAAGTCCAAGTACGTTATTATTATTTTCAGCCTTCTCTTCAAAAAATGTCATGCACTGTATGCATTTACTTGTGTGAGGTAAAAACGGCAATTCCCGGGAGGACTGGTCAGAGGAGGATGGGAAACAGATGCTGTAGTGAGGCTCAGGACTGACAGCAGCATCCCGTAGGACCACAAAAGGACGAGAAATCCGCTCTGCATACCCTGACTTTCATGAGTGCCTTGATGCCGGTGGCGTGAGCATCCCTTGTTTTACAGCATTCTACAACACAAGCGTGCCCTGATTTCTTACTGCTCTAAGAAGTTGAGGACTATTTTAATATAACTGGCTCATCTTGACCACTGGTTTTGGTTCTGCACTTTGGTAGGAGATTGGTATTGTGGAGAGGCATTTCTTCATTAAGTAGAGAAAAGCAAAGACTTGAAGGGCTGAATAATAATCAGACCGTCAGATCATGAATTCCATGTAACCACAGAAAAATATCATTAAGGTTTTCTTAGTGTGGGACGACCCTTGTCTGCTCCGCGAGGCAGACCTTGAGAAAAGCACTTGGGTGCAAGTAGTTTACCAAGAAGTGACCTCAGGGAGCAGAGGGAGGGGAATGAAATATTTAGCTAAGAAAAAGAAGGGTGCAGATCAGAAGGGGGATGTTATTCAGAAAGGTGCTGATGCTGGTAACTGGGGCTCTGAGGACCTCTGGGAAACTATGCAGAATAGCTCCAGTGGTCTGTTCTCAGGAGCGGAGGTTTATCTACACACTCTCAGCTGTCACTGACTGAGAACCGCCCATGGCAAAGTGAACTTCTCAGGACTTCCAGCTTGGCCTACATCTCCAAAGAACCCCAGCAGACATTTCCGTGACTTTGGGTTGTACAGATATCAAAAGTGTTATTGCTTAAGAAGCAGAGAGTCCCTGCACAGAGTGCTCAGGACTTATTCACCTAAAGATAGCCCCTGCAAAGCAAATGGATATATGGATATGAATGAGTGAATGAATTGAAATTTTTTGAGATACTGATCCAATTTCAACTTCCCTTCTCCTTACTATTGTATATACTTGTTAATTATAAAAGGGAGCAGAGTAACTTGATAGTGCAGAAGTTTTTCTCATCACCTTAGTCAAATGGTCAAGGTAAACATAGTCATGAAACAAAGCCATGTGCCACCCCAAAGTGCCACAAGAATATAGAATCACATCTATATGCTTGCTGCAAAAGAAGCATTATATGAGTCCTGAAGGGACATCTGGCAAACCTGAAATAACCTGACCTATAACCTTTAACCCTGTGAAGGTCCGGCTGACCCATGGGATGCAAACAAACTCTTTTTACTTACTGTTAAGGGGTAACATTTCAAGCACAACCTCTGCAGGATTAAAGGCATAAGGTCATTAAAAGAGAAGACCTGTTTTTCTTATTCTCACAGACTTCTCATACTAAATATATGGTAATTTACCAGAATTCCATAATCAGTGGACACCAACTGGGTATCCTTCAATTTAACTCAGCTCCACTGCTGCTTGAACTGAGTGTAGACCTCACAGGTAAAAGGCTTAGTCCCACAAGAATGCCTATTCTCTGTGTCAGATGCCAGTCATAAGCAGAGGGGTCCTAGGTTACCCACAAATTGTTCTTGACTTGACTACAATCCCTTCCTTCCATTTGATTTTTTTGCTGAAATATCTCAAAGAAGCAGGAAACAGCTTATTTAATGTTACTGATCTATTATGAAGAATATTTCAAGGGCTACAAACAGCCAGACACACAGGGTGAGGTCCTGAAGAATCCTGAGTATGGGAGCTTCTGTCCCTGTGGCGTGTGAGATGTACCACCCCTCTGGCTTGTGGCTGTATTCATGTTCACCAGTGTGAAAGCCCAAACCTCATTGTTCAGGGTTTTGTGGACGTTTTCCCATGAGACAAGCATGGCCAATTACATCATTGGCCACTGGTCATGGAGTTCAATTCCAGCTCCTATTCTTCCCCTGGAGGTTGGGGGTTGAGGTCAGAAGTTTCCCACCCTCTAATGACACGGGTGTAGCCCATTCTCTAAGCATCACTTCATTAGCAGAAACTCAGGTATGGCTAAAAGATGCTTGGTGAGCAGCACCACAACCAAATGCTCTTCTCTGCTGCATTACCTGAGAAATTCCAAGCTCTTTAGAAGCTTTGTGTCATGGATATTCCTTATTAGGTTCTAGTCATGAGGGTCAAGGGAACACTGGTGGACAGTTCTAGATTGATGTTGTCTAAGGAAATGTGACAACTCAATGTGACCTGTGATCTGGACCACTTCTTTTTTCTCTAAAGGACATTATTGAGGCAATGGCAAGACTTCACTGGTGTCTAGAGCAGATACCATGACGCATCAATGTGAACTCCCTAATGACACTGTTACTCCCATGGCTTAATATTCTTGTTAGGGAACTTACACACCCAGGCTGTTAGTGGCACTGGGACACTGTTGCAACTCACTCTCAAATGGCGAAAAGGAAGAGTTTTCTTATATCATTCAGGTAACTTTTTCACAAGGCTGAGATTGTTTCAAATCAGAGTCAAGATGAAGAGAGTCAAGATAGCACGACAGGAAATGGATGCATTCAGTTTTCCTTTTAAAGGGTCTGTTCTGGATGGAGGGTGAGTGTGGACCAGAGCACCTGGCACTGCCAGGGAAGGACCGTGAAGTCACACTGGGCAGTTGGTACCAGGAGGGCCCTACTGAGCTCTCGTGTGATTAAGCAGCCTTTTCACCTTGCATAACAGCAGGTGCATCTCCTGGTGCTGACAGTGAACCTGTTGTCTAAGAGTGTGTTTTGAAATGTGAGATATTTTGTGTCTATTTTCAAAGCAAGTTTGGAGGAGGGAAGTTGGGGGTTGTGAGGGACACTGATAGACTCCTGAATTACAGGAGGAATTATTATTGCCAATATTTTTGTTAGCAAATGGTAGCTGTCCTTCTATAGGAACGTCATTAAATGTAAGGAGAATTTTTCTACAGATCGCAGTATCTAGAAATTCCCAGATTTCCTTAGAAAAACACTAATGCATCAATGTCTAGCACAATCCTCTGCATAGATGTACGAAGATCGTTCTGGGAGAGGGGAAAAAGCAAGAATCAAGATGAATCATGTGCAGGTGTAAATTCCCTATGATGACTGTAATTATTATGTATATCAATAGTGTGTCAATAAGATTAAATAATAAAAATAGCAGTGAGGTATATGCTCTAAGTGCTTACAAATGTTTGAACTCCTATTCATAGGCACAGTTGACCAGAAGAATGAAATTTTAACCAGATATTTAAATTATTTTTTGTTCCCGCCAACTAAGTGGGCACTTTGAGTATATCTAGTTAGAGGTCTCTAAAATTAATTTCTCCATTTGATCTGATAAACGTCTATTGATTTGTTTATCTTTGTAATCCATCAAATCTGTATTTGTGAATCTCCATGTTTGCCTGCTATCCTGGATTCTAAAGCCACGTTACCTCTAAATAGACCTGATCCATAGAAGTTTCCTGACCTTTCCTGCAATGCTAGCAAGCATCACTACAACTGACTGCATATAATTTTTTGACTGCTCTGCATCTCTTTTCTAAGAATCATCCCTTACATGTCCATTCACATCAGTACTGCCCCATTATACACGAGGACTCTCAATCATAGCCGATTAGTTTATTGAAACATGTGATACAAGCTGTGTCTGTCTTTTCACCTCAACTACAAGGGTGAAAAGAAAGTGGATAGATGTATAGTTCATAAAGTTCAAAGCTGTCACTGAATGATTATCTCTCTCTCCTTCCCTTTTCTTCCTTTCCTTTTCCCCTCTCTCCCTCCCTCTCTCCTCTCCTCTTTCCCTCCCTCCCTCGCTCCCTCCCTCCCTCCCTCCCACCCTTCCTTCCTTCCATCTTTCCTTCCCTTTCTCCTCCCTGTCCCCTACCTCATTCCCTTCTCCTTCTTCTTCCTCTGTCCTGTAGATTGGGAAACAGAAAACTGCAAGGCACACAAAAGGGTGAACGAAGCTGACCAGAAAAAGACGAAAAATGAGTAGACAAAGAAGCAAGATGGAAAGAATTTTAACATTTTTGAGTTCTTGGTTTCAGAAATTCATTTGTGTCTTTGAGTTCTGTCAATCTTCTTAATATCTTTCTTATACAGTTTATGTCTCTTGCTTAAGCTAGCTGGATTTGATTCATTTGCCTGCTAACAAAACAGTACTATTTAGAAATTGATATAAAGAAGTGGGGGAAAGATAGACCCTAACTTGTAGAATCTGTGGGACTTACATGAGAATTGAGAATTTTGCCACTACTTTGTGCCAGGCTGTGACACTGCAGACCATGGAGCAGACAGCCAAACCATCCCCTGTCCTCTGTCACAATGCAGGCCTTGTGCCTGATGTAGCTGGGGCAGCGAAGCTTTGTGACAACTTGGCACCGTATGTGTGTGTGTTGGATTGTAGGAAATATTGCCTTCAGTGAGAACTACAGCAAAGCTAGCTCTCCTCCAGTGTGTGTGTTGGGAAGCAAAGGGATGTTGGATAAATGCATAATCCCTTGAAGAAAGACCATCTTCTACAGAAATCTTAAGTAAGAAATTGGACTCTACAAAGCATGAGATGAACAGAGCCTTCCTGTACTGTAACTGTCAAATTCACTGCAGCTATGCAAAAGCTATGTGCAGTATTGAAGAAAGTAAGGAGAGTTTGGCCTTTGGCATGGAGATACTTGGAGGAAGCTGGAAGAAACAGGAAGAACGGATCTTCTTTCCCAAACCTTCTGCTGCAAATCCACAGTGAAAAGATTGTGCTTCTGCTAAGCAGCGCGTGGGCCAGAGGAAATCCTGTGCAGGCCACAGCCTTCCGGTTAGACCAGCCCACTGCACCACAGCCCCAGCCCACCTCTGTCATGGTCCTGAGGCTGCTTCCCCAAGGCTCGAAGCACGTTGCATAGAACCCCGGTCTGCAAAGAAGCAGGCTTAAATAGAAACTTAATTATGGATGGATTCAAATTTTCTGTCATTAGTTATGTGTCCTATACCAAGGTAAAGTAGAAGTTATGACTTTTTTTTAAGGGAACTGAATTACAAAAACTACAAGGCTTATTCAGCACATGCTGGGATTTCTCGAACCAAAAGTGACACTCAGGATCAATAGCGCATGTCCCATTCAGAAGGGCCCTGCTAAGGCCCCCCACAGAAAAGCCCTCAATTTTCAGGAATGAATTGTGAAGGCCACGGGACAAGGAACCCCTAGCAGATAGAACCTGAGGCTGCCAGGTTGTCTCAGCAAAAAGCCCACTTTAACCACAACACCTCAAGGTTTGTTTAATGATGAGGCAGAAGGAAGATAATGTCTTTTCCAAGATCATAAAACTGCTGGACTTGGGCCACCAACACAGGTAACCTTGTTTGAAAAATCTCACACTGTGGCATTTCCTGATTCAGTGTTTCAGTCACACTGAAACTAGAAGGTGGGTGCTGGTTCTATGGCTCATAAAGTATGTAGCTTTGGACAAGCTGTTCTCTCTGTGCCAGTTTGATTTCCTGTAGGTGACAAGGAGTGTCCCAGCAGGGCAGTTATAAGGGTTATATGAATAAGTACATGGAACGCCCAGAGAACAGTGCCTGGCATGGTTACTCTCTTGCTGGTTTTCAAAATATTACTATCAAATTTACTTTCTGCATTGAGGAAAAAAGGTTTTGTGGCCAGGCCAGAACTTCCTCACCCTTCACATCCCTACTGAGCATAAAGGCCATGCTAGTTGTGCCTCTTCAATAACTTACCGTCAGCTTTCGACTCATTCTTGCACCTTCTTAGATCTACAAATGACCTCAGACTTCAGGTGAAGGATAGTTTGGAGGTTGGACTTTTGTTTTATGCCTTCTATGAAGTGTTAATTCAGACCACTGAAGGATGCCAATTTAATTAGGAAAAGCAATGGTTTATCAAACACTCTACATTTCATTTCAGTACAAAATTCATTAAAGCCCTATTGGTACGTGCCGGCAAGTTTTTGTCCTCTTGGAAGTCAGTGCAGTTGGGGAGCAGGATCTATACAGAGTTAATATCATGCGGTGAGGGCCACTAATGGTGTGAAGAGGACCACCAGGAAGCAAGTGCTGGGGGGATCTTGAGAGGTGTGTGATGAGGAGACCAGAGGCCAAATGATGGTGTGAGCAGGGGGAACAGTCTCCCCTCCACTCATCTGAGTGCCAGTGTCAACCTCCCGACCTTTGTCACTTTGTCTGCAGGCTTACCACCCAGAGGGAGAGATAGGAAAAAGACCCCTGACACTGCCCTACAAAATCCCAAAGTCCCAAACCAAGATACAGGGGTGCCAGATTCTCGGGCATGACCTCCAGGGGCTTTCCTTCACTGAGAGCTCATTGAAGGCTCATGCACATGGACCGCGTCTCATACCTCTAATTATAGCCGAGTCAATTATAGGAAAGGTCTTGTACCGTAGACACCGATAGATGCTGCTGACCCGACTCAACAGCCTGTCAATCACGTATCAGCCATGCTCCAAAAGACTCCATGGGAGGTGCCCTAGCCCCTGCCCCGCATTTTAAATCTATAAACCCAGGGCATTCAGTGCTTGTGTCTGTTTCTTCTTGCAGACTCTGTGTTCACTGTTGCTGCTGTTTCCTTATCGTCTCATTCTTTGTTCCTTTTGCACAAGAACCTAGGAACTCATCTGGGACCCCGTCACTCATGGCACTAAGGGTGTGGAAATTTTGAAAATTCTTTACATGTTTGAGAATGCTGTGGGCTCTGTTGTAGTAATGAGGGCAGCATTGGGTATGGGAGAGATGCATCTAGAAAGAAACCTGCACTGGACATTGAATGCTCTCAGCTTTCCTATTTTTAAGACACTATGTACTACCAGCATTTATTAGTAAAAGACAATGAAAAGTAACAATATTTTTAATTAGCTTAGTAATTTAGGAGGGTGAATATTTCTGAAGATATCTGAAGTTACAAAACTTTATTAAATTTCTCAAATATTTGATTTGAATTCTGATTTATATTATTGATTTGTTCTTAAGATTAACAATCGTATTCTGTTACTCCAGATGATCAAAAGACTCTGCGTGATAGATGATTAGCAATTTTCTTTTTTAAGGATTTCATTGGAATTTAAAAATTTGCCAAGGAATTCTCTGGGGCAGCATTTCTAAGATTATGTTTCATATAAAAAGCTAAGTGTGATGAAAACAATTTGGAAAAACAATAGAATAAACAAAGTTAACTGTTCTCCATTGTTGGACTTTAGGGGCTTTTCATATGCAAATATTGATTGTGAAGTTCCAAAAGGAGATAGAATAATTAACATTTTTAAAAATCACATGGCAAATCTTTACTTAAGGGGTCACCTAGCAACAGCCTGAGGAAAACCAGTATTCTGTGGAGCCCTGTGTGGCAAGGTATTTTTCATTTGTTTGTTTTTTTGGTACTGAGGATCGAATTCACAACCTTGCACTTGCCAGGCAGGCACTTATGCCACTGAACTAAATCCCTGGCCCCTGTGTGGCAAAGTATTGGAGCCACCCAGGTATCACATGGTGCAGGTCAAGGGGCAACCACAGCGATCAGCTCATTGGCAGCCACGTGCATAGCTGAATGGTAACAACAAATTCCTTTCACTGGAAACCCTCCTTTAGGGTGGTTTGCAGAGCAATAATTAATTTTATTATAGCTTAGATTTATCCTCAAGCCATTATTTTTTCAATGAAATAAATATAGTTTACGGGTGCTTATTTTTATGATAACTACCTCTTTTCTTTACAGGTGTTGCTTAACTTGGCAATTACATGTTTCCCTTAGTTACAAGGTGACCTCTAGGAAAATGGAAGATGTTTTCCTTCCTCTGTTCCACACGTCCAAGCTCAAGGCCTAAACTTAGACTTACTTCCTTCTGCAAGAAAAACATGTCAAATGTGCAACTCCAAGTTGTAAGGAGTGGAGGTGTTATGAAGTTTTCAAAGCTGAAAGTATTTTTAGAACTACCAGGTTTTTCTAAAAGGCCTCTTGAGTCCAAACACTGTGAAAGAGTGTTGCAACTCTCTTTGGATTTGGAACACTATTTGTTATTAACAAGCTTGCCCGGTTAATCTAATGTAAGCGGTGGGCAGATTGGCCAATTGTAATGACCCATAAAGATTTGTTAAGGCTTGCCATCTGTTTCCACCCTTATATTGGAGTTTACTAGGAGTTTTCATTACTTACATTTTTCATGCTTCATACTTTCAGCATATCTCATCTAGATTTATGGTTTCCATGATCAACTTTATGCAGATGGTTTGTTTTCCAGACTTCAAATTTCTGCATTAAACCCCAGCTAGACGTCTCTGCCCGGATGTCCCAGGGACACATAGAAGACCATTTGCCACCTTCTTCACCCAGACCTCCTCCTCATCTGTGATTTCTGTCTTAACTGGTAGCATTGCCATACTTCTAGTTATCCAAATCTGAATCATAGAAGTCATTATTTTGTTATTCCATCCCTATATCATAAACAAAGTCAAGCCCTATTACAGCTTTCAAATTTATTGTGTCTAAACCTTGATTCTGTACCATTTGGTTCCCGGTTTCTAGAATCTAGAATGTAGGCAAGTTAAAAAAAAAATGGAATCCTATTGTTGTACAATACTAGAATATTTATTTCTACGAATACATTTGTGGAAAAAATCCATTGAGGTAGAGAAGGGAGGTGGAGATTGATGCTCTCTGTTTTGCTCCTCAGAAAGAACCAACCCTGCCAACACATTGATCTTGGGCTTATAATATCTAGAACCATAATACTATGAATGTGTTGAAACTGCCCAGTTTATGATGGTTTGCTACAACAGCCCTAGAAAACAAATACTGAGGCCAGGAAAACTCAGAATGAATATGATAAGGGCACCTGGAATCTTTAATAGGAGCCCAGTTCCTGACACTCATTTTTCATGTAAGGAAAAATGCATTCCTGCCCCTACCGGGACAAAACAATTTTGGGTTCTTCTTCCTTTACCAAGGACATCTTAGCTGTCATTTTAAGAGTTTCTTTGGGTTATACTGAATGACTTATTTCTGTAGTCACTTTTCCACCCAACCAGGAGTGCTGAGTGGCCATAACAGAAATAGAGACAAGCGATGTAGCAAAGAAGAGTGGTGACAGAGAAGGGGCAGTGAAGGACCAGGACCAGCCTACTGGCTTGACTATGGAAGGAGGGTCTCATTGACTGAGACAGTACACAGAAGTGAGCTAAGTTTTGACAAAGGTGTAAAAGATGCCTTTGAGACTTTCAAGTGGAAATGTCCAATGATCCAGTTGGGTATATGGGCCCATGGTGCAGGAATGATTCATGTAAACATGAGGACTCAGGCATCCTTGCTTGAGGGAAAGATGTAAGAGAGTGGGTATTTTGTGGTCCTCCGTCCCTGTTCTGGAATGCAGAGACTGGCCTTGGGAAGGAGATGGACCAACCAGGCTTAGTGCATCATACTTTCTTTTCAACAAGTTCTATTCTGAGCCCCCAATCAGAGGCATGGTCCAAACTGAACCACAGTCAGTCAGATACTTAGACATTTACCCAGCACTGAATCTAAATGAGGGGTTTGAATGGCACTGGGTTTTTTGGGTGGGCATAAAATCTTCAGTGTCATCTGTCAGTTTATGAAGGCTGCAATAAGATGACCCTTGTCCTGTCCCTTCTGGCTTAACAACTCAATGCTTCTTCCTTATTATCACCAAATGAAAGAATTATTCTTTAACTTGTGTCATGGTCTGAGCACGTGATATTTCCTAGGTCCTGTGGTATTGCAGACCGATCACGCATGCAATTTCCCAAATGAATGGATGGCGAATGCTTAAATAATAGAAACAAGTGGCATGATTTTAGGGTTTCAGGAGAATCAAAGCCCTCTAGCAGAATTTGAGATTCTCTGGGGGCTGAGACTATGAACTACTTTGGGCAGCCTGTATTTATTTGGTTTTCAAAACGAAGGAAGGGAATACTGAGGAAAACATGGGAACTGAGCAGGACCTTGGAGGTCAGTTCAAAGACTTCCCAAGTAGTCTTCCAGCCAAGAGATTTGTCTTATGTCTAAGTTGACATTTATTGCAGGAGTGTGCTGCCCACAGCTATAGTGTCTAGTTAATTGGGGTTGGAGCTGGGCATTCTCACTGTGGTCTTATCTTGTCCTTTGAGGTGTAACTGGCATCATAGGTCATTATAGGCCTCAGTCAGGACCAGTGATTCACAGAGGTTCACTTATTATGAATCTGTTGTCCATCTCCAGAAAAGGGGTTTAGGCTTGGGGCAGACTCACAATTAAACATAGAAAGCCAATTGGTTAATTTTAAATCCTGCTTAGAGCCACTTCATAGTGGTCTCCATTACTACGGACATGGGTGTAACATGCCGCTTTTTACCTTTTTTCCATCTCCTTCGGGCTCTACCAGGAGACTGGGTACTATATGCCCTCTATGCCCATTTCTGGACTCTTTCCATCTCACTTTCTTATTCAGTCTTTCCCAAACCTCTTTGAGGGGTCTGTCATCTCTCAGGGATTTTAATCCATGAAATGTGTGGGAACGAAGCTCAGCTCTGTAACTCCCATTAACAGATTCACTGGGTCTGATCTAACCGCAGCCTTTCCATCTGTGCAGCTTGTGCCCTGTGCTCTCTGTGTTTGTCTATACCGAGATTTTTTGCTTCCCTTAGGGACTTAGCTTTTTAAAACTGGAGCAAGGAATACTCCTTTTCTTCCTCCTTCTATTTTTTATTCTACATCAAAGAAACAATTTCCAAAGTGCCTAACTCTTCAAACAGGAGTAAAGAGAGAACATTTTAAAGAAAGAATCTTTCTTCACTGTTCTTAGTTAGAGCCCTGTGAATCAAAAGTAACTGTAACTTCAAAAGTCCCTGAAATTAGTAATGTTAGTTACTATGAATGAATCATGCCATTCATTCCCTTGACTAGCGAGGCCCAACTATTTCACCATATTTTACAATTGTTTTATAACTTTATAATGGTTCAGTATCTAAAAACCATTTATGAGTTTTTAGGAGCTATTTATGAGACAATTTTAGCATTAATATGAGGGAAACTAAAGTCTGAACACAGTACATCAGAATCTAAAGTATCACCACATATTTGTTATAAGAAACATCACCTGTTATGCTGTTAAAATAAGAGCAAGTGTTACTGGTCAGGGGAATACTAGATTGGATTTTCATGATGCTAAGGAAGATTTACCTCTTATCTATCTTAATGAAAAATAAATGTTTAAGTTTTATTCTATGTTTCTCTAAGTAATCAAGAAGAAAACAAACCAATAATTTTAAAATCATCAAATTACAACAAATACACATCAGTATTTTCCATTTAGTAAGTTGTCCATGGTGAGGACACACCAGACAGAGCCTTAGATATGACTGGCTGTTAACAATGTGAAGTTAGATGATAGGTGTTTTAGTTTACATTCATACAACATAAAGCACCTGCCAGGAAAACAGGTCTAGAGAATGATGTAAATATTAGCCCGTGGCCTAATTTCTTTGGAATCCTTCAACAGAACTATTTCTGATAATCTATAGCAACAGTCACTATTCAGCTCTTCATGGATAACTCTTTGGCTTTATAATGTTACCACACACTTTGTATATCAGTCAGTGCTCATTAGAGAGACAGGTTTCATGAAGCTATACAAAGATCCAAGAATTTACAAGGCAGATTTAAAATTGCCACTCACAGATTCAGGTATGGAAAAGTACAAAAGGGCTGTCTGCACACGGGAGATTTGAAGGACCCAGTCAAAAGCCTGGGGTTCACTGTAGTGTCCCATGTGACTCTGTATCAGGAGGCCAAAGGTCTGCTATGGAAGGGTGAGAGGTCTGTACTGGAAGTCAAAGGGTCTATGCTGGAAGCTGGGAGGGGATGTCAAGGGTGAAGTGAAGACTAAAGCTCCTCTGAAGAAACACAAGTGAGCCTTCTCTCTACATTTCCCTTCTATTGCATTCAGCTGACAAGCTTACTGGTAGGTGTCACTTTTACCCAGGATGGGACTTCTCTCATCAGTAAATTCCTTCAACCGTACCCAGTACTATGTGACCCACTTTAGTCGAGTGTTCTTTCTCAAGTTAACATGGCAAGTTAAGTATGCATCTCAGTTTTCTCTCACTGACAAAAATAAAACACCTAAAATTAAGGAATGAAAAACCTTTCCTTTATTTAGCTCACAGTTTGTGGAGGTTTCAATCCACAGTCAACTGGCTCCAAGGCAGGGTGGTATGGCACTGGGGCAATGCTTCAAGGCAGCAGCCAAAGCAAAAGAGGGCAGAACAAGCCTCTTTTCCTCCTTTATATTGTACACAGACCACCTTGACTCCCCCTCCAGGGTGGGTGCAGCACTCACAAACTCTCTGTGCCCTCCTCTTGCACAGGATGAGGATATTTACAAAGTAAGAACCCCAGCTCCCTGCTAGTCTCTTAATTAAGCTTTTAAACTGCTCATGCTGAGACAATGTATCAACAATAACACTATCGCAACTAGTAAAATGAAAATGGATTTCTTTTATTAAAAGAGGGCAAAATATTCATAAGAAATTTTCTGTTATGTCTGTATTTTCTTTCCAAAGTCATCACATTTTAATAGAAAACATATGAAAACATATTCTAGTATTCTACAATTGTTTCTTAGAACTAGTAAAAGCCTCTAAGTAACAAATTTATAGTTATTTAAATGTATGAAAGAAATCAATAAAACAGCAGATAAATTTATACAATCCTTCTAAGAGATAATTGAACAAAAGAAAATATTCTGGTTCTTCATTAACTTGGAATTTACTTCTTTTCATTCTTTAGTACATATACATTGTTTTTTCAAATATCTTTGATTTTTCCAAAATTCTTCCTAATATCTAAGTATTTTTTGAAATATTTAGATTACTGGCCTAATTTGTGGGGCAGTGTAGTCATCATTGTACTTTGTACTTTGTATCAGAAAAGCTGTGATTCTTTTAGAATAATTAAACTCCAGTTAAAAATCCAGTGCCCAAACTTGGAAATGAGAAGGTATTTAATATTCATTAAGATTGGAGATAGGTCTAACTCTTGACTTCAAGAGTAAGATTCTCAAACCTTTTCTTTTTATTAAATGAACTATATTTTTTACCCAGTAAGATATACAATATCTTAATTGTTTTAAAGTTAGAAATAAGAAGCTATGAAGAAAAAGATAACATTAACTTGTGGCCGTCCATGGAAAAGAAATTGTAGGCTTCTGAAACCACCTCTTGGATCTCTGACCAGCCACAAAACCAGCCCTAGAAAGGGAGAGAACTTACATTCCCAAATTTACCGAATAAAGATGAATACTGCCTGAGGTCAGAAAGGCCCCTGGTGACTATGCTTCCAAAGTCAAAGCCAAGACAGCACCACTTGTAGTGGAGTTTTCACAGCAACAGCTGCAGATTCAAACATGTGGTTGGCATATTATTCCCTTCAGTGCATTTACTGTAACTTTGGGCTATTTCATTCAGGTTCTCTTATTCTTATTGTTTCAGTCTCTATAACTGGAATGTAAGCTCCACAAGACATTATCTATTTAGTTCAAGGTTTTATCTCTAATATTAGCAGAGTAAATGGCACATGAATAGACTATTAACTTCATTTTATATATATCTCATTGGCCTGTGGTATTGATGGAATGCTTCAAGAAATTATAGCCCAATTTGTATATATTGATATAAATCCATATTCCCCCCTTTCTGCCAAACAATTCATCTAGAAACAATAAGGTAAGTGGAAAATCATATTACAAAGGATATTAACAGTAAATAATACAGTGAAAAAACTAGTTTGCAATGAGATCCAGTAGGTTCTAGAAGAAAATTGAAATTTTACACTTTGAAAATTGATATCAATACCTTTGAGGAGAAAAACTGTACCTATAGTTTGCAAGGACACAGGGCAGAGAAGGGCCATAGCTGGAAGCTGGAAGCTCCATCTACTCTACTTAATCCCAGAAATAGTCAGTATGACTGAGTGAAATGTTACACAGACAGCCATATTTCCAGGAAGCTGTGTTTGTCTGTAGCATTGGAAAGAAAATAACACGTAAATTGTTGTTGGGGAGAGTTTGGTGGTGAATATGACTTATCTCCTCTGTTTCAGAAATATAAACTCTTGTGGAAATCTCTAGATCATAAGAAATGAGGTCTCTGGCTTTCCTATAAATTTCCTTTGAAGAATAGGCACAGAAAGCTAGCAAGTAAGTCCAATATTTAAATAATTAGTAATTGGAAAGGCCCAGTACAGAATCCATACACATAGAAACTCTAAAAGAAAAAAAAATGATAGGAAACCATGGCAATTGATTCTACAACATAAAAGATAAAAATAAGAAAAGTAGGTAAATTCATCCAAAAATAAAAAGTTTAAAAGGATTAGAAAGATATACCAGACATACAAAGAAGGCAAAAGAACCTCAAAAGTCACATAATCATGGCTAACAAAGAAGAAAGTATTGAAAAAAATGTATTTAAGGAAATATTTTTATGTCACAGGAAATGATTAAAACATTAAAAAGATGTATTATGAGTAGTAAAAAAAAGTTGATAAAAATGATCATTACTGAAAATATTAAATTTACTGGATTGAAAAAAATAAAAAAGGAATATTTTGGATATCCACGTTAAAATATTGAACTAACTTATATAGAAAAAAGGTCAGGTCTCTCTCAGATCTCTTGACAACAAAAATATATGTCAGAAAATAAAGTAGTAATAAATATAAACATCTCAAAGAAATATAGATTCGTATACAGCAAATTGTATCTTATGGATAAATAAAAGTGATAAACTGTTTTACAAATGCATAAAACATTCAAGAAGTTCCTTATGATCTCTTGGGAAAATTCTAAGATCACAAACTATAACTAATCTAAAGTGACTGAATACAAAAAAGCAAACTATTGGTGGTGAACAAACTAAATTAACAAATCATTACTAAATGAATCAAAATTAAAATAAATGTGTAGGTTTGGAAGAGTCATGGAATATGAATATTGTACATTCTGTTTAAAATAACTGAAAGTAGAGTGAGGTGAAATGAAAAAAAAGGTTTGCAATAGAATTAAGTATTTGAAATTGAACATGCATAGTATTTGGAAATAAAAAATAACATTTTAAATTTAAAAATCAAAGAGAAGAAGAAACAAAGGTTAAGAATACCTTTGACAGATTCACTAGTAGGCTTTGACACAGTTAAGGAAAGAGGTAGTGAATTTAGACAGTTTAACTAAATTTCCCCAGAGACACAAAAAATAAAAATCAAAGTAATTAAACAAAACAAGGCATTCAGGAGTTATAGCAGAATATCAAGAAGTATAACATGCATGTGATTAAAATCTCAGAAAAAGAAGAGAGGATGAGGCAGAAGAAATATTTGAAGAGCTAACAGAAAGAATTTTCTAAGACTGATAAATACAATGAAATATCTCAGATCATAATTCTGAGAAGTTTAGAGGCCAAGAATCAGAATAAATAGCAAACAGAAAATACACTGAAAGAATCCAGGTGACTGGAATCCAAGACCAGCAAACAGTTCAGGAGGAATTGAGGACTTGGCAATCAGTCCCCCAGAGGAATTCATGTGACAGGCCCCTACCTCTATACATCAGAGGGACTAAGTAACCAGAGAAAGGTCAGCCATGCAGTAGGACCCTGAGTAGGGCATACACAAAGGACAAACTAACAAAGGGAAAAAGTCTGAAATATGAGCCAACTGTTGGTAAGTTAAGCAAATCAGTGTTGTGTTTAGGGACAAAGACTCATGGAATGGAAGCAGGTGGGTGGGACCACCATCCATTTGTTTTTGTTTTTTGTAGCATTTTTCTTTTTAATTAACTTATTTTTATTTTACCTTGTTTTATTTTTGTTTTCATCATACTTTCTTTTCTTTTTTCTCATATTTTTTCTTTCTATTTTTCTGGGTTTTTTTCTTTTCTAAATGGTTGGAGAGAACACTAGTCATGGAAAACTAATACCATCCCCCAAACCAAGAGACCAAGTTCAGATAATCCCTTGAATATCCTTTCATTCTTTCTTTTATACCCTCTTCTCTAGTTTCCCAAACCTTGCATGATCATCCTTTGTCCTCCAGCCTTGCTTCTACTTCATTTCTAGTTATCTTTGTTTTATATAATACCCTTTCTAAATTTCCCCATCACAGGGTAAAACCACTCTACCAAGGGGAAACACTTTATGTACAAACTCCTAATTTATGACCAGTTCTATTATATAACCATAGACTTTGCTCCTATGGTCTAAAGTACAAAATCAATAGTTACCACAATGTGGCAGTTTCTAAATTGTGCTTGATGCTGTTGTTATTGCTAATTGTACTATCTTAGCTAGGATGTCATATCTGTTGTAGTCAGTTATGCTCCCTTCTGTAAGAACACTGGGAAGCTCTGGGGTAATAACCTCACCAGAGCCAAACCCAAAAGACTGGGAACAGAGACAAACATACCAACATCTCACTCTTAATTCATTGGAAAGGTAGGATCTTGGGACAGGCACAAACTAAGAACATGCTACACATAGAAGAAATCCTTGAAGAACAGACTTTTCCTAGAGAGGCCTTGATACTAGTGACAAAGCTCCCTACCACAAAAACCTTTAAGGATCACCATAGAAAACAATAAAAAAAATTTTTTTGGAAATAGAATGACAAGATGAAGAAGCAAAATGCAATCTCATACTTCCAGACATGTACAACAAGTCCAAGAGTCTACATGGAAGAAATTAGAAGACATACACCTTAAATTGCTAAAATGATAGAAAGTGAAATAAAGAAACAATTACATGAGCCTATATAAGAAATAAGATCAGAAATAATCTCTCAGATAAAAAAGAATGACAACCACTATAAAGGAGATGCTTAACATATCTAGAGAACAAATAAAAAAATAGAGGAGCATAGGAAATGATGGAAACCTTGAATGAACAATATAGGAAAGAAACAGAATACATGAAACAGATTCAAAGAAATATTAAGGAAATTAAAAATTCCATAGAAAGCTGGCAAAACTGTTTGAATGAAACTGAAGATGGACATTCAGATCTTTAAGACTGGATCATAGCTAGTAATCAAGAAAGGAAGGATCTCTTAAAAATAACAAAAGATCAGGAAATGACTATTCAACAGCTGCAAGGCAATGCAAAGAAAAACAATAGAAGACTAATAAATGTCAGTGAAAAAGCAGGAGTAGCGAATGACATAGAAAGGTTATTTGCAGAAGTAATGGCAGAAAATTTCCCAAGCACGAGAACAGAATCTGATGTACAAATAAGTGAGACCTAAGAACTCCAAATAACCATGAGCAAAGTAAATCTGAACCCAAACATATAATAATCAAGATTCCAAAAATTCAGCACAAAAACAGAAAATTAAAAACTTTTAAGGAAAAGAAGCATCATCTATAAAAGAAAGTCCATCAGAATCACAGCTGAGTTCTCAACAGAAACCCTCAAGTTAATAAGCACTTAGAATGAAATATTTCAAGTCTTGAAAGAAAGACTTTCAACCTAGATTGATGTACCCTACACAATTATCTTCCAAAAAGAACAACTGAAGAAATTCATGACTGTAGGGAGCGGCATGATAGCCTCACTGCTGCCGCCCCATCCCACCTTCCTGTGGGCATTTGGTGCGTCTGCCTACATTGCCCATGATCCTCTCTGCCTGGCCGGACATGACTGCGACCTATCCGGTCTCTCCACAACATCTCTGCCTGATGACATACTTCCTCCCTCCTTCACCCATAGTCACTCCCGCCAAAGAGT
>PVJX010006104.1:0-80126 GCA_004027295.1 Dolichotis patagonum | reverse complement strand
AAGATTAAGGGAGATAAATGGAAATGACTGGCCGTTAGTTCTGCTGTTGTGGCCATTGTTATCACTGAGCCATAATATTTTAAAAGACAGTACACTATCAAACCTTTTTAATTCACTAGTGTAAAGAAGACAAATAATTTGTTCAGTAGGTGGTTGGAGAAGGGTCACTGGAGAGAAGAGTTCAAGACTCTCCCATGGATTTGTTAAAAGATATATTCTGGTTGAAGAAGTGATTGTGAAGAAGTGATCATACCATGTAACCTTTGCATGGTAACACATTGCTAGTGAAAATCTTTTGTTGTGGGGTATATACTGATTTGAAACCTGTGAGGTGGCCAGATGCACTCTTTCTTATATGAGAAAGCTGAATTTCAAAAGGTGCTTGCCTTTCCTAAGGACACACAGGCTCTGTGTTTTGCCTGCAGCTGATTTGCTCTCTTAAACAGAAAGTCAAAGATGCTCCCCTCAGGCAAGTGCACATTGGCCAAGAGATTGTCAGTGTAATTATCGTTGTCTATTCCGGCTGTCATTCTCAGCAGTAGCCTTAGTGGATCTTCTTACTTATTACTGTTGACTTCCTTCCTCTCTGACTTGAAGCATTAAACATGAGTTCCACAGGCATCCTAAAACCTGTGTAACATGTATCCCTTTCTTAATCACATGACTGTCAGCCACGTATTGGAACATATTTGTGATTGACGGAAATATGCTCTGTTACTCCACTGATGTCCCATACATGCTCAACAAACAGATGCGCTCTTTTAAAGGTACCTCTTTCTGAATTTTTTATTTTTGAATGGGCTTCACTCAACAGTTGTGAATATGTTTATAATCCACATGTGATCTAAATATACACTGATTTTCCTGAATTAGGATTTTTACCAATAGTTTTTCCCTGAAGAAGACAATACATGGTAGAACTCAATTTTCACACATTTTGCTTTATTTTGTTTCTTTGTCTTCTATAAGAATTCCAAGCTTAACTATTTTATGAGCACAAGGCCTGGAATTTGCTTATTTTGAAGTGGATCAGCAATATGTCTGCACCAAAACCACAGCTGTTGTAGCTGTGCGTTTACATCTGGACTGTTTCCCCCAGACTGAATTTGTTCCATAGTCAAGATCATTTGAGATCTCAGTTCAGTGGGTGTTGGTGTGCAAGTCCAACTCACTCAAATAATCTAAACGGAACTTTAAAAAACCACTTAAACATGCCTTTATGTAGCTCACAATAAAGAGAATACATGATTAAATAGATTACTATGTGTGAAGTGTGTGTTGCTCATTTTTATTAGTTAAACATCTAATTATTAAGGGGATTATGTTTCCCATGTAGACTGCCACTGTAATATTATATTTCAACCACTGTTAGTCTTAAAATGGTTTCTTTTTGCATGGGCAACTCTTTGTATGATTATATTCAATATCCTGAGTTAAAACATAATAGTATTTTCAAATCTTTACCACTTATAACCTAACAGATGTTCTTCAAATGTATGGAATACAGATTTATGGATCGAAGAAAAGGACATGTGGGTACACCAACGAGTGGGCATAATTGTGTGTGAGATGAAGTAAAGTGTTTTCCCTTGCGTATGCTTCAGGTCATTCTCCCGCTCTAACTGAACTCAGCATTGCCAACGTGTTAGGATCCTCAAAAGGCCAAGCAAACGTACTTAGCCCAGCACTGGGGAGGACAGTCACATTCACTTCTGCACACCATAATTCAATAGAAACGTTGGTATGCCCAAGCACAGAACTGAGATTTCAGTGAACAGTCAGGGCAAAGAGCTCATGGAAAGAATTAACACCTGAGTGTTGCTTTCCAGAAAAGAGACAACTCAGTGGGAAATGATAGCCTCTTTTATAAGTTTGAGATCTTTTGTGAAAAATAATTTATTGTGTAAAATTTAGAATAGGTGAGTGTTAGATACATTTAAGGAAAAATAATGAGCATCTTTATAAACACATAGTGTTGTCTAACAATGCAGCATATGAGGAGACACTGAATTTACTTTGTGACATGGTATTGAATAACACAGACATCTTTGTGGGAAGTTGGCCAAGATGATATTTTATGTCCCAAATGATCCTCCTATTGTAGCCTATTTGGCAACAGTAATTTTGTAACAATTCGGGTATCAATATTTTAGTCCAGACATATTTACAGACCCATTATTCCATTTTGTCTCTAACAGATCAAGTGTACAAGTTTATAGCTATTCAAGCAAAATTACTTATAGTTCCCATTTTCATTTTTAATATTGTCACTGTTTGATTCAACACTCATGTGGTTGTACTAGTTATGATGGTTATTCTTTCAAAGGATTTAGAATACTAGTTGTCAAAAGATATAATAGATTCATCATTTGTATTCTCCAGTACTTAGTATGTTAATATACAATGAATATATTAACCAAGATTAATTAGTTTAATTACATCTATTTAAAAATGATGTCATATAACTACGTACTGCTACCTCAGGGAAATAATAATATTGAAAGTGATTCTTTTGAGATCACAAGTTATTATTGAGTATCTTAAATTACTTCCTTTTTCATTATCTTTTTTTTTCTTTTTTATGCAGTACTACTGACTGAATCCAGGGCCTCACACTTCTTTAAAAATTGAACATGTGTAAACTCTAAAAACTGTTCAGAAAAACAGAAAACATCAGTAATATTTAACTTTTAAAATTTGAAAACTTGCAGATCACGTGAAAGAAATGCCACATAACATAGTCTGTTTGGAAAAAGATTTCAGATGGAAATTTAGAGAGACAAATGTATTTTGTCAAAGAACCTTTATTTTTCTTACACTGTTTCAGGGCTGAAGATTTATTTAGTCTTTATGCCAGATATACATACAAACAGCTGAATAAACAATATTCAGTTCTACTATGATATACTTATTTCACTATGTTGTAATTTAGGTATTAATAATGGAAGATAATGTTTGATTTGTAAACCATAGTTGTTTGAAGTATCAATGACTGTAAGACTTAATCATCAAAAGACACTTTGGGATAATTTGATGGTATGAAAAATAGAATTAGTTTAATGAAATATTTAGATAAAAGGCAGAAGGAGATTTTTTTTAAAACAAAAAATGAATGATTTTATTTGCTAACAGATTTGTGAGTAAAATTAAGTATTTGGTATTTTTATACACTGTGCGTGATCCCACAGTTTTAAGAAATATTCATTTATTTAAAATAATACAAATTTAACTACATAAGGAAGTCATTGTATAACAGTCACATTAATTCTTCTCATTTTTTGATTTATTTATTCAACAATATCTATTCAGCATGCCAGCACATTTATACTTGAATCTCGTATGCTATATAGTGCAGTACTCTGTATATATAACACATCTGGACCATATACCATTCTTGCAATTTTTTTTCTTATTTTCATTCAACAAAGACTTATAAACTCCTACTGTATGCAATGATCTGTAAAGCAACAATTAGAATACCTGTTTTCTTGCAGCTTTTATCTTAACCAAACTGGGGATAGATTTATAGCTAATTTCCATGTTTATTATTTAGCTGTAACAGTAATATGGTTTAAGGGAAAAATTGAGGTAGTTAGTAAAAAATTGTACTGTGTTGTGAACTAATTAATGTGTATCTAATTCAATTTGTTTTATTGTTTAGGGTTTCTTTGTACATGTGATCAACTAAGCTTTGTGCTGTGAGAGGGAATCTGTTCAGGCAAAAAATATAAGGGAGAGTTCAGGAAAGGTGATGAGATGACACCGTACAAGCAGAGTACAAAGAACAAGACAAAGAGTAGTCTAAGATAAATTGCTAAGATTTAGGATTTTAGCATTACTGTAATAAAAAGTCATGCTTTAATAGGAATGTGCAGAAATCAATCTATTTTCGACAATCATTTTGGCTGTAGTTTCGGGACTAATAACTAAGAAGAGAAAAGGTGAATGTAGAAAGAACAATTAAGGTGTAATTACAGTATTTCAGGCAGGACATCATGGAAATAAGGGGAATAAAAGTAACAGTGGAGATAGAATGTATGCATCACCTCTGATAGGTATGTAAGAAGGACTTTCAATTGTAAAGCAAAAAGAGACAAGAAGAAATTACAGCTGTTTGAAAGAGAAAAGACAAGAGATAAGGCTTCTACAGAGGCAGAAGAAAACTAGCCGCAGGAATTTGGAATGTGTAGGTAAGAAAAATAGGTAGTGGTTAGGTGCTTTATAAAAGAAGTACCTGATTCATACAAGGTACGAGCGCATTATGCAAAGAACATAGAAAACTCTTTAAAGCTGGAATGGTGTTCACTCATTTTCTTTTCTTTTTATTCAAAAAAGATTTATATACTTCTACTGTATGTAAGGATCTGTGAACAGTTGGTGGCTCAGACACAGCCATTGCAATACCTGTTAGAGTATGTCTTATTCTTTGGAAATTTTATTTTGTCTTGAAAGCAGACAGAGGACAGTCTCATTAGCTGTGCACCCTGGTGCTGAATGAGGAGCATCTACGGCCTTATTCTTTACCTTGTGCCAGGCTGCAGAGGTTCACAGAACCATGTGCCACCTACTAAAATCCTGACGCCATTTCTCGTAACACCTGAGTTATGATCATGAGGCTCCTGCTCAAAAGCTAGCCTGGAATTACTCTGGTTATGGCTTCAATTCAGTTATGTCTTTAAATGATACGGGTCTAGAATCAACGGCTAGAAAAGGAAACCGAACACTTATTCATATAAGTGTAAAGAAAGGGAAGGTGAAGAGTGTGTGATCACATAAACATACGTAACAGGGGTGGTGACATTAAAAGGGACCATCAGTTGCACAAACCACAATTTTAGGAGCCTTTAAATGATCAGGTATAATACAGATAATTTAAAGGGAAATCTATGTATATATCAAGCTTATTTCACCTCCCCTGACAATTGTGAGTGAACATGTATCAGGTTAAAACAAAACAAAACAAAACAAAACAAAACAAAAAATATATAGAGAGAGTCCATATATAATCCAGCCTCCCCATGTAGATATTGGATCTTATATGATATTTTAAACTTTTATTCAACAAAGATTTATATACTCCTATTGTTTAACCAATTATTTTGCAAAAAGGAGAATTTCACCTATAAGGAAAAACAACCCCATCTGTGCTCTCTCATTGTACCTCACCCCTCCCCTCTACTCTGTTCACTAACACACACTCGGGCAGGTCTGTCCCGGTGCTGAGTGAATTTCACACTTCAGGGGTTCTACTCCTGGGTGTGAATCTTCCTGTCTGCCTACACTGTCTAGCAGTGGGCACTTTGGAACACATGTAAATCACAACTGAATTTATGACTTTGTGCCTTTACCTAGAGACACAGGTGAGTCACCCATGGAGAGGAAGGTGAGTTATATGAAACTATAGCTATAGCAGTTAGCTGGCAGCAGCTTGACTGAACTTGGGAAAGATTACAGAGGACAGAGACACCCTCCATTAGTCTAAGATAAGTATCTCTGCATCTGGAGCCTTTACTGGGGGATCCCAGAAATTCCCGAAGCCACCTCAGTGCCAGCAAAGAGCAAGGGAAAGTAAGGGGCAAAGTGTGGGTCACAGTAAAGAGGAGGTCTTCAAAGGAAAAGGGGCAGGTCTTGAAGGAACAAACCAAAATACCTTAGCACTAATTCATGCAAATGACCTGGAAAAGGTCAGTCTTGAGGTCTGTGGGAAAAGTTGCATAAAGATTTGTCCTATATGGCCAAATATATGTGCCACGTTAACTTCTGTTTTTTACCCATCTTTTAAAAAGCTTTTAATCACCTTTAAAAGCCTGTCTGGGCCATGGATATAGTTCAGTAGCACAGTGTTTGCTTGGCAAGCACAAGGTCCCCAGTTCTATTCCAGGTACCAAAAATACATAAATAATTAAATAAATAAACAAGTGTCTCTATCAAACACATTATTTTCCTTTGTTTCCAAACTCATTTTGGATCCTATTCTTTGCTCCTATGGTTCCATTCTCGAGAGTTCTTTCAGTTCCCACAAACTGCCAGGATCTTTCAGGTAGGGCAGTCTGCCCCGGCTAACTGTCTCACTGACTGCTGAATCCTACATTGTACCCTGCTCCATGGGAGCACTGCAGCGTAGCATCTGCTCATTCCTCACAGCTCTGCTGCTTGCTACAGTCTCTTACAGTGCAAGTTTGCAGCCAGGACTTTATCCACCTTGTACTGACATATTTATTTAGTGTTTGTGTGTAATTGTCATCTTCACTAGAATAAAATTTGTCTTTGGTGAGATGCTGTGCCTTTTGTTCTTTGTTTATGTGACCAGTAGCTAGAATAGCTCCTAATCCATAGAGCGGACCAAGTGAATATTTTTAAAATGAAAAATACATACATAATTTTAAGCTTATACTCATAAAACATGTGTAAAAGTGATGTTAAAGACACAGTATTTATGGTTTTGATGACGAACTGCTTTCTCTTGAGTTATAATTTAGATCTAAAATATCCTTCAAAAATCTCATTTGGAGGCAGGGTCTGTTCAGAAGAGGCAGGTCTCAGGCATAATCTGGAAGGCTATATTCATGATATCATCTGATTGCTGGGTGCCCTGGGTTGAGCATCTCTCCTGTGACGTGCACTGTTACCATGCCATTTCTGCCTTGAATCAAACTGAAAGCCAAACAAACTCACCCTTCTTGAAGTTATAGGTGTTTGACATTTGTGACTAACAAACACATGCATATCACTCTATTTAAAATATGATGTTGATAACATTGCAATCAGAAATCAGATCTCATAGTGTATAGAAATATCTGATTAAATATTATTTCTGACTGGGATTTAACAAAAGACAAAAACTAACTGCCAATATATGTTTTAATACAAAAACACTTGGCATTTAATTTTGAGCCTTCATACAGAGTCCTTCTCTTCTTGCTTCTTTACACACTGTGCGACATCATCAAATTATGTGACAAGTTATTTGCAAACATACATATCTAGACTTGCCAGAAATTTAAGTAAATAGATCTAGAAGATATCTCTTCTTTCTAGTGAGAAATGAATTGAAGACTCCCACAAACTCTCTTTGTTTCGCTTTCATTAAATTGGATTTTGTGAATGCAGCTTCAGCTGGGACAAAGAATTAATTGTTTCTCAAAATTGGGCTTGACTAGGCAGAGGTTTTTGTTTTGAGAATGAGATGTTGCTTTGCTTTTGAAAATGCTGACTTAGATAGTTTTCTTCAAGAATCATGAAGTGGTTCACTTGCAGGAGTAAGGGGCAAAATATCGATTATCCTACTAAAACTATCCAAGGACAACTGAGAGCCATGGAGGGGGAATGTGAGACTGGGATGGGTGAAAAAGTCCTGCTTGTAAATTTCTTCTTTTTACGCATTTGGCAGCTATTACTGTCTTAAGAAGGAGGACTGTCAAAGGCACTCAACTCAGGCAATGATACAAAGGCACATCCATCTGAACTTCCTAAGCAAAGAAAAACAATCCACAAAAACACTTGAGGAAAGTCCCACAGAATGTAAGGTAGACAACTAACTAATTTTAATGATTCCTATTAGTCTTCATGGTCCAAATGATCTAGTCAGAACTTCTAGACACTTTGTATTTCAAAATAGTTGTGTTTCCTTTTCACCATTAGTAGAAAAATGTAAAATAAATGTCCCAAATAGAGCAAAACTTTCCTTATGGTATTTCTTACTTTGGCATCTAAATAGTCATACTTCCAATTATTAGCATATAATTTTCATAAAATAAGACTTACCCATTTTAAATCTGTGATTCACTGAATTTTGTGAAATATACTAATCATATAATGACCACTACAATGAAGATTAAAGTAGTTCCATTACCCTTAAGAGTTTCCTTTTTTCCCCTGGGAATGAGTTCTCTCATATTCTCATAGCCCAGCAGCTGTGCCCCTAGGCAAATAATATTATCATTCCAGAATCCTGTCGATGGATTTATACAGTATGCAGTAATTTGTTTCTAGTTTTTTCATTCGGTATAATAGTTCCAACATTCATTCACACTGACACATTTATTAGTACTTTGTTCTTTTTTATTCCATGGAACAACAGTGTGTGTGTGTGTGTGTGTGTGTGTGTGTGTGTACAGAACAATTTTTTGGTCCATTCATCAGTTGATGGATGTCTGGTTTTTACTGGTTGGAGACCATTATGAATAATGCAGATAAGAGCAAGCATTAACATATTTATAGTCATACGCTTTTTTCCATTTGCATGGCTTCTAAGCATTTAATGATAAAAAATGTAAATACTAACTTTTCAATTTCATGTGTTATATTTTCAGTGTCACTTGTTGAAAATATTTTACATTTCTATTCAGAGTTATATTTGATTCACAGGGTACAGTGAAATGCATTGTTTAAATTCCAGATATCTAAAGAGTTGTAAGTATGTTTTATTTTTTATTTTTTATTTTTATGTTGTTTCCATTGCACTTTGAGGCTATATTGTTGATGAAATCTACTCTTAGTTTTTATGCATACTGTGCTCTATATTTGGACATGTCTAACCTGCACCTGGGAAGAATATGCATTTTTCTGTCATTAGATGATGTGGTTTTTAAACAGAAGCCAGGTCAGGTTGGTTGATCATTCTTTTTGACTTTCCTCTATTCTATTCTTCCCTAACTTGGTCTATCCATTAGTGAGAGAACATTGACTGTTTCTCCTTATGTGGTTGCACATTTGTCTATTTCTCCTTTCAGATCAACCAGGTTTTGCATCTTGTATTTTTAAGCTCTGTTATAAGGCATTCACGTCTTGTTGAAGAATTTTCTTCTTATCAATATCATTATTCCTTTCTATCTCCAATCACTGTCCTTGCTCTGAAGGCTAGTTTGACAGATATTATTTTTATTTTGTTAGTGTTTACATGACATCATTTTGACTTAAAAAAACTTTTCTTTTGGAATGATTTTAGATTTATTGAAGGTCACAAAGATAACATGAGCATTTCCTATACATCTCACCCAGTTCCACTGACGTTACTACTTTATATTTCCAATGTTAGTTTTCAAAACCTTAGACACAGACAATTGTTGATTTTCTAATAATGTTATTTTTTTATCCACAACCTAGTCTAGTCACACATCAACCTCATTGCTATTTCTCCTTAATCACTTTCTGGTTCCTGATGGTTTCTAAGTCTCTCCTTATTTCCTATATCCTGTTAGTCTTGAAAAGTTATGTCCAGATACATATAAAAGAATTTCTAATTTGGGATTGTGTGGTGTTTTCAGAACTATTAGACTGACACGAACTTTAGAAAATAGAACTGCTCATTTCCTTATACCAGGGAGTAAGTGATACAAAGTCATTGCTGGTGATGCAGAATTTCATCACTGGTTAAGGTTGTGCTTAATAGGTTTTTTTGTGTGAATTTTTTTTCTTTTCACATTATCTGTTTGAAACGAGACACTAAATTCAGTGATTTATTGTGTTAGTGCAGTCCGGAGTTGGCTGGTTGTGAAGATTGCTGCTGCTGTGTTTCCTCACAGAGCACCATAGGCTTCATGCACCTCTAGTGATCTATCGTCTTCCTGCTGTGAACTACTACAGAATTTTAGTACTACACTATTTTAGTACAATTATACTATTAATTTTATTAAACTTTGAGCTGAGGGGGCTTAGCTCAGCGGGATAAGTGCCTGTCCTGCAAGCGCAAGGTCATGAGTTCAATCCTCTGTCCAAAAAAAAGAAAATTATTGAACTTACACAGCACAGGAGTAGGAGACTGAGGAGGATGGAGCACTGCTTAACACCCTGATTACACTTCTGCTTTATGCGAAGCTGGGTAGCGGGGTAATGTACTTGTTTGTGAGTTTTCACAAAAATAACGTACCAATTAAACAATGGCAACATCTTAGCTGAAAAGTAGGTGGAATGGAACGGATTTAGGAGGAAGATGTATATAAATGATCCAAAGCTACTTTGATAAAATTAAAATAATAATCTTTGCATTATGTCCGGAAATACCATACACAAATTATTCTCTCATAGTAATAATAAGGGGCTATATGACAAATTTCCTACTTGATTTATTTATAGAAACTAATATAGCAGTTTATTCATAAATAACAGGATCCCTAGCCAAAAAAAAGGATTTGTCTCTTTATCCCTTCTCACTGCTACTTCCTTCCTGTCAAAATCTCTAATAACTCATTTTGCCTACTTTGGTGATCAATTTTCAATTGTCATGTTAACTGAGCTATCAGTTTTTGACATGATTCATAAATTGTGCATCCTTGAAACAATTTTTTCACTGCATTAACTACTTTTTACATTGCTTTTTGGTAGTTTTTTTTTTTAAACATCAAGACAGAATAATGTTAAGCTGAGTTGGAATAAATTTGCAGTCCTTGTCTCTTGTAAAAATACCAATTTTGACATAAAACACAGGATGCCAGAAGACTAGGAGAGAGGTCACCAGGCTCCACTGCAGCCAAACATCTGAGCATTGATGTAGTAAGGAGGGAAAGAATAAAACTTCACTTCCCTTGCATCCCTTTTCCCTAAAGCCTCCACAGCTCAAGGCTAAGACACAGCTTCTTAGACTGCGATTTCTTCCAGAAGGCGAAGTGGAAAGCAAGTGGAGAGGGGTTTTCTCAGCTATGTGAGAGGCTGCCACGAAATATTCCTCATTTGTTGCAGTATCCAAAGTATTGAGGGAACACCCATGTAAAATAGTCTGGAGGAAACCAGGAGCCAGAAGTAAGGATGAGGGACTCAGGGCAACCAAGGCAAAGAACTGAGCAAAGAGTCATAACTTCCACAAATTTAGAGACCCTGTCAAGAGCATGCACTTGAACCTTGCATATCTTAAGTAGATCATGATTCCTTCCAGCACTTTGTGTGCCTTTAAATGCACCTCACAGGTGGTACTTCATGTCTATCCCTGCAGGCAGTGCACCTGAGACTCCTGTAAACTGCACACGTGCAAACAGAGACAGACCACTTGGTTTGGCTGGATTGGAAGAAGGCACTTGGCCTGGGTATATCTGGGTACTGCCCCTCATATCTGGGTACTGCTGTTAGTACCTGTACTCGTCTTGCAAGTTTGGGAGCAGGCATGCAATCCTGAGACTTCCTTCTCTTTTCCCCCAATAATAAGGAGGAAGGAGTAAGTTTATGCATAGACAATACAGCAAGGCTTCAAGAATCCCTAAATATCCCTAAATTGACTGCCTGGTGAATGATTCAAATCATTTTTCAAATGTAAAGAAAACAAAACAAGATTTCAAAGAAAACAAAAAATCTAGGAAATATGACACCACAAGAGAATCATAATATTTCAGTTTTATTCTTTGGCCCTTAAAGAAGTGATGATCTATAGATAGTTTGACATAGAATTTTGAAAAAAAAGTTTCAATAAATTTCAATAAACTACAGGAGAATACTGACTACTGAAAAATAGCAGAACAATACACACACAAGGGTGGAAATCATAAGAAAAGAATTAAACCAATTCTGGATCTGAACATGACACTAATAAAATGAAAAATGTCATAAGGAATATCAATAGTGCTGATACTAAAGCTAGAGAAAAGAAAACTAGAGGTTAATATCTCTTATAAAGATGGATGCAAAACTCCACAATAAGATACTACTAATCAGAATTCAACAGCATATGAAAAGAAGAATACAGCTTGATCAAGAAGGACTTATCATTGGGTTTCAAGGATGGTCAACACATCCGAATCAATAGACTTGATAAAAGACACTAAAACACTGATGGCAAAAAAAAATATGATCCCAATAGATTCAATATGATTCAATACCTTATCATGACAAAAACCTCAAAAATCAGAAATAGATAAATGCACTCTAATATAATAAAGAATATACTCCAAAGCCACAGGTATCATTAACTCAATAATGAAAAGCCAAAGCTTTACATATTTTATATTTACTCAGGTTTTAATACATGATAGTTATATTTTATGTACATTACATTTTGATATCTCATTTATCCTTAAGAAAAAATTCTGATATTAGCAACAATAAAAAAAACCCAGAATACATTATGACGTTGAGTAAAATAAGGAAGGTACACTAAAACAAATACTGAAAAACCTCATATTGATGTAAAATGTAAAAATGTTAGATGGAGGCAGGGGTTCAGGGTTTTAGAATTTTATTTTCAAATATATTTCAGTATATCTGGAAAATAAATAATATCTCATACTTCTAAATATTCATATGTTCGCATCATCAATCCTCAGCTCACAATAACCTCATCATTTCTTTAAGGATTCAGTACTATTTTTATTTTTTTATGCTATAATTCACAAATTTATGTAGCAATCTGGAACTCTGTGAAATGTTTTTGTATACTTGCAGCTACTTTCACAATGTCTTCATTTAGGTGTCTAATAATCTACCAAACAAAGCATATGTCCAGGCCCAAATACCTGCTTTTATTCCCCAATCAGCCCTTTCTTTCTTCCTTGCTTTCCTTCCTTCCTTCCTTTCTTCCTTCCTTCCTTCCTTCCTTCCTTCCTTCCTTCCTCCCTCGCTCCCGCCTTTCCTTTTCTTTTCTGGTTACTTTTACTTTTCTAGTCCATCTTTGCAGTGCATAATGATTACATCCACTGCAGAGGATTAATATGTGTGCTCAACACATTTCCATTCCCTTTTCCTCACTTCCTCCACATCCTGTTATTTTTCCAGTGCCAGGTTTATTTATTTATCTTATAATACCTTATAAAGTTAATTATCATATATATGTTGAAAACCAGACCAAAGAACATATAATAAGACAAAGAATGTACAAAATACATAAAACAATTTTTCATCTTCAAAAGTGGTAAGTCAAGCCAGGGATTTAGCTCAGCAACATAAGCACCAGGCTGGCAAGTGCAAGGTCATGGGTTCAATCTCCGGTACAAAAAAAAAAAAAAAAATCAGTGGCGGCAAGTGTTTTCCACCAATGCACACTAGGGTCTATCACGCTATCGGATGCCTCTCTTTCTCTTATGTTTCATGCAAACCCTTTTATAAATATAAAAATAAATCTCTTTATATCTCCATTGCCAATACCTCCTCTTTGCGGAATTATTTTTGTTAACGTCCTAGATACTTTTTCACTTCCCATTATTGGCTCCTTCTGCGTTTATTCTTTTCAGAGCAAGCATGGTGTTTTCTTTGGAATACAAGTCAGATTGTATCGTTTTTCCTTTCAAAAGGACAGGGTCTAGACATTTATGAAGAGTAAGACCCTGGTGTTACAGTCACCTGCCAAACATTCATGATGAGGTTTTTCTAACAATAAACCCTTTTATTCCTGTATTACCATCATATATTCTTTTGCCCTCTAGTTCCATCAAACTGTCTCCTATATTTTTAAATATATCAAAACTGAGCAAATTCAGTACCTGGTTCTTGGGTTTTCTTCTTCCCAAATCAGTTTGTTCCAGAAGTGTTATGAAAGCTTCCTTGATGAATATTGTAAATTAGCAAAATCCTTTTTCCACAATTCCTTATGACCTCCTTTGTGTTGTTGGCTGCCCATATCTCTTCCTGACATAATGTATATGTATATTCATCACATTTCTTCTCATTACAATGTAGGCTGTTAAATAACCAAGAAGTTTTTGTCTGTTTCCTACTTTCTCTCCCGTGACTTCCGATTCATGTGTGTTTCTGATGCATGCACCAACAGAGTAAATTTAGAGAATTACAGAGAATGTATTTCTGTAGTCAGCTGTCTACAATCTAGTGCCTTTTTGGCTCAAGGTGGGGTCAAGACTCTTATAGTTATTTGTATGGAAAAAATTTTCAACTATTCTTTCATATGTTTGTTACCCAAAAGTCATCTTCAGGAAGTCATTGAGTGGCAAAAATATAGTGTATTTGTTTGCAAAAATTGTAACATTTAATAGGATGCATTCTACTAAATTTACAGAGATATGTTGTATATGTTCATATATTTTAGTATGTAGTGATAACATGTCATCCAAAAATTATCTGCACCCATGAAGTTATGATTTAGAGAGATGTCTGTACAAATCAAATCACTTGTACAGAATGAAATGAGATAAAAGAATTTTGCTACCTTATCAGTGTGTCTAAGGTCATTGACAGTCTACAGTCAGAGCTAATGAAGCTAAAGGATCCAGCTGGCTTAACACATAAAAATGCCTAAGGATCTATTTGGTGGAACACATAAAAATTCCTATCAATTTTGTTTAGTTTTTGCTGTGGATGATGATGTGCAGAAAAGAAAGGAGGCAGTTTTGGTTTTGGTTTGCTGAAAAGAGAGAAATCATGTCTTTAGCTGGCTTCCGGGTCTCCTTGCTAGGAAAGTTTCCTACAACACAAATAAAAGACCACTTTTGTAAAAAATTTATTCCATCCACCCAGCATCAAACACAATGATATTAGTAGGTCAAGTACAACTTCTAATTACATACTCAGGTTAAATGCATAGATCTGGAGTCTGGATTTAAAAGCTAAAACTGCCTTAGAGCGACAAAGTACATAGAATTGCAAATGTAAGGCAAGCACACTTAAAATGTACAGTGCATGCACACAGTTCTATGCAGCAGGAGCAGCTGACTCAGCTGACTGTGATCCTATTCTACAAGTGCATATAGCAAGGAATTAAACCATAAGCACACTCAGGAGACTTTTTTTTGCTATCTAATGATGAAAGATGTATAACCCAGTCAGCATTTATCATTTATATTTCAACACTACATCCCAATATTGAGACTTTCAAGATCTGTTTATGGAATTAGAAAGCATTTCCAGAATTCACAGTGCTCTTGAAACCAGCTACAAATAACCCCTCAGGCAATTCTCTATTACTGTCTAATGCATCAATGAGGAATTCAGTTCAATCCCGCTGATCACACATTGTGATTATCTTCTATAAAGGGCACTAAATTATTAAGTGCAAACATCACGATTTCGTCAACTGTGGTTGAGCCTGGACAAGGACAGCTCCCGACAGAGCTGCTGTTCTCAGGTATTCTGGGTCAGTTTTCTCTCCAGACTGTAACCCCGACCCCAAAGGAAAAAAACCAAGCCTTGGTTTTCAGTAATACATTTTTCCATCTTTTTTTTCACAAGGTACCATGAAATGTTCAACCAGTAATTTTGTAGCTAAACATACAGTTCAGAAATACTGAAAAAGAGAGATGGAGGAGAGATGAGTGGTCTGCTTCACTCCCAGAATCTTTTCTAGGAAGGCAGGAATTAATATTAAGTGCAAATACTGCTGTATACAGGAGGGGATAAGGAGCAGAAGGACTTGATATGCATATGAGTTTCCAACTTGCTGTTGTAATAATTTTGTTCCTAATTAATTAATTAATATTATATTTTGTGGCATTGGGGGTTGAACCAAATGCCTTTGCATTGATCTATAGCACCAATATTTTTTTTTTAATTTTGAGACAGGATCTCAGTAAATCACTAAGTTGCCCACACTAGTATCAAACTTGCAACATTCCTGTCTCAGCCTCCAAGATTTTTAAGCTTACAGGTGTGAGCCACTATGCCAAGCTGGTAATAATTTTTAAAGGCAAAACTGAATTCATAACAAAGTAATGTGTACATTATAAATAACAATATATCATGATGATTTTGCTATATTGAAAACTTGCTAGTAGAAATTTAGTCACATGCTATTGTGTTTTTTCATTTTTAAAATAATTTTCCCCCACTCTAGTTTAAATTTTCTCATCTTTTCCCAGCATCCTCAGTTAACTTCCTCCGTAGTAGACCACTTCCATGAAGATTCAAAGAACTGCTCTAAAAAAATAAAAAATAAAAATAGATTCATGTAGTTTCCCTAAAGATTCCTTATTTCTTTCAAAAACATATTCTCTACTTATTTTTGAGTAAAAATCCTCTATGACTGAATCAGTTCCTCAGTTTTCAGTTATTCTCCCACTGTACTTGTCTTGAGCTTCCATCTCTACCACTTTCCAGAAACTGTACATTTCATAACTGACAATCACAGTGAAGGCTATCCTTGGTTTCTCTTTTTCCATAATCTACACATTTAAATCATTTGAAAATGTTGTGAAATCTAACTTCAGAGCATATCCCAGGTTCCCCAACTTTCTCTTGTGTCCCCAAACTAGCCTTGTTAAAACCATCATTTTTACAATGAATTTTACCAGTTTCCTCTTTGGTCTTCCTTCTGCTATGCTTCTTTCTAATATTCAAATAGCAGCCAGATTAAAGCATCAAATTATATTTTATCCTTATTTATAAACCTTCAATTATTTTATTGTGCCCTTGAAATGAATTGTAAATTCTGTGTCACTTCCTATGGGTCGGTATATGGCATGTTTTCTATCTTCTGATCTTTTCTTATATCATCATGTCTTTTGTTTACTGTGCTCTAACCAGACAGTCTTCCTTCTGTTTCTTGAAACACTAAAAGCCATCCTATCTAAGGTCTCTGAGCTCATATTACCCTGTATTTTTTCCAGTACTCAAAGCAAGAGTGGAGACCAGATTGATTCCCAGTTGCCCTACCTAGAGGATGGACTTGGAAATACATCTCTAAAGCATTCTACTGAAAGAGACAAGATTATGAAAATGTTAATACACTTACAATCGTAAAACTATTTGTTTCAGTAGAGTCTGAAAAATACATACTTTAATGAATTCCATTTTGAATAGGAATTTAAGACTATGATAGCAGGCTATGGAAGGAAAATTTCATCAGGGGACCTTGATCAGAATCTCTGATTCAACATAAGTATTGCTGTAGAATGGAAACTGTCTTCCCTCTCCTATGGCTGTTAGAAGTAAATTAGCAGAACCAATGAGACAGTCCTTTCTGCTGTCTTTTCTCCATCCTTCCCTTGTCGATGGGTATCCAATTTCCCCTCACTTTGAGCTTTCTAGTGGCATTCTCTATCTCAGTTTGCGTTTTGAATCAATCTTATTCAAATAGGTCTTTTATTTTGCCAGGCGTTTTTACTGCAAAAACATTTGGTTTTTAAATCTAATGTCGTATGTTTTACTATATAATTAAAATTTTGCTAGATAACTTGAAAGAGTAAGGTAATTGAGCTAGAGAACAATAAAAAATAAGAATATGACAAAACAATCTTTAATTCATAAATTTGAAATAGTCTGGCATACCTGGCACTGATAGCAAAATGTTTTCATTTTTCTACAAATTTTATAATGAAAATCTGATTTGGAGCCTCTATACTTCTTTTTCTTTTTCTATCTTTAAATCCTTCCCTTTATTGATACTCACGCTGTTCTGTGGTTTGAATGTTTTTGCCCCCCTCCCAAGTTCATATTGAAAAACAACCCCTATCATATTGCTATAATAAGTTGGGCTTTTTAGGGTGAGATTACAAGAGCTTAGCTGGAATGAATGAAATCAAAGTCCTTACAAGGACAGCTGCCTCTATTCTGTCGTGTGATATCACAGAGCTCACCTCTTTTGCTTCTTGATCCTTCCACAGTGTGAAGAAACACCAACAAGGTAACATTTTAAAGTGGAGAACAAGCCTACGACTCACCAAGCTACCAGTGCCTCCAACTTGAACTTCCTCAAAATGAGAGAAGTAAATTTCTACTATTCGTAGTCTAAAGTACTTTGTGAGAACAAGCAGGAAGGGACTAAAACACTCAGGTATGGTCTCATTTCAGATCTTAACAACCACAGCTAGAGTTCCACTGATAGATCCAAATCTTCCTTTCATCTTCTCCTTTACATTGTAGTTAGGTAGTCTTTTCCAAAAAGGAATATACCATAGTTACTTAGCAAACATGTGATGCTCAATAATTCACATCACTAACCCATTCTGCATTTTCCAATATCTTGTTATCATTTTCTGAAGAAAATGTGAATATTTGAGTTTCATTTTGTGAGCACTTGAACTTAGCTGCCTCATCAGTGTTTTCTGCTGATCTCTCTAAACAATGCTCCAGACCCATAAAATCATAGTTCTCCTGAGGAATGGAATCACCATGTCACTGTCAAACACTCCAATAATACATTCATTAGAGAAAGTCATTGGGAGGGAATACAGTCTTATGATAGTAGAAAGCATGAATCAAATATCTATTTCTCACACCAAGATAAATTAGAATGAATTTCATAGACAAAGTAAAGCCCTCAAGTAAATAAATCACTAAGAATTTGGCTTCTAGGAATAAGATTTATGTATGTCATGACATATGAATTGGTAAGTCCAGTTCCATTGGAATGATTTGATGAAGTTTAAGATAATCTGTCCATACATAAATTATGCTAGATCAATAATTGGACATTAATTCAGCTAAGATGTTTGAACTGTTTCTTCCCTATGTAATTCTGACACCAAAGTATGAGATTTTCTTCAGCAACTAATTCTCCAACACCTTTCACACTCACTGGATGTTGTGTGTTTCAGTCGAACTCTGGCACTAGACAGTATTGGATTGCATAGTTTTAAAGGTTCAGACCTACAGAACTTCCTTCACTTCAGGGGTTAATCTCAAGCATGGTTACCTAGGACATAAAACTTTTTTTTTTTGACCTGGCTACAAAATGTGGTCCTCACAAGCAACCATTCCTCAGGATTTATAATTTGTTAGAGTGATTCATGAGATTCAGATGACAACCACTTATCATCATCAGTTTATCCGAAAAGATACACTAGCACAGCTGGGTGAGAAGGTACACAGGAATCCAGAAAGATTCTTAGTACAGGAGCTTCTGTGTCTGTAAAGCTGACATGCTCCTGTCCCCTGACACAGGTCGGCTTACTGACTAAGGGACTCCCTGTGCTCTGTTGAATAAGATTTTCTATGAAGATTCCATTACATAGGCATGAATGGTTATTAATTGGCCACTATTTATTAGGATTAATGTAATATCCAGAAGCAGGAGTAGTGAAGGGATGTATGGTGTGACCAGAAATAGGGGCATTGAGAAGGTGGAGGTTGAAAGATCCAACACCTCACCCACAGATTAGTTCTTTTGACAGCCAGCTTCCATCCCACACTATCCAGGGACCCACAAAGATTCTCCCCACCAGCACAAACTCAGGTGCAGTTGAGTGGGCCTTATTAGGTGTAAAAAAAGCACTCCTTACACATCCATTGCTCTTGGGAAATTCCAAAGGTGTTAGAAACTCCTTTATCTAAGACTAGGGACAAAACATAAGTGTTAAAGCAAAAGATGTTCCTGTCAACTCTTTCATTCAGTATATTACAAGAGATGTGAGATCTCTGTGCCAGAAGCTCTAAATTAACACCAAATACTTATTCTCCTTATGTTACCATGGCATTGTTGGGACAAATATAATAATATTAGAGGTAATGGTAAATTCATAGACTATTGAGCGCTATGGATAGTAAAATGCTAAGAAAATGATTCTGTAGAATCACAACCCTTTTCTCCAAAATAATTTAAATAACATGACTATATTTTATCTAACTAAATAATTTCTCTAATATAGAAAGTAGATTAACATAACTAATACTAAATTTTTATCTCTGGTGCCACAGACATTTGTAATATAATTATAAAATATTTTCCCAACTGCAGTAGTAACTATACAGCCTAAGAGAAGGATGCTGATAGATGATTCACCAAATGATTAAAGTTGTATTGTCTAAAATCATTAAGCAAAAGGCAAGGGAATACTTAATTAAATATCTATTATATGTAAGTAATTTTAAGCTCTTTCATCATTTAAATCTGACGTTAGGACTATAATATAGCTACCTCCACCATTCACAGAAGATATTGAGACTAATGGGGTTTAAATAACTTTCCAAGGAAATATGGATGGGGAATAGGAGAACTTGGAATGAAGCCCAGAATTATGATTCCTAATCTCAAAATGCAGATAATAATAAATATCTTCAAAAGCTTATATGATTCTTAGTGAGATAGCATAATAAAACTGCCCATTGCCACATTAAATTTATATTGTATATCACAAGGATGTATTAATACAGCAAATGTTGTCTGGACAATACTCTTGGTGGTGGTCATAAGTGTCATAGATTTTACTTAAATACTTTAAGTTTAGCATTGTAAATGTCAGTACCCTGCTGTGAGAGCTGATAGGGTTTAAGAACTGCTAGAAAGTGCATGTCACAGGTACCCATATTCATGTAAACACAAAGGAAAAATACCCTAGATGCTCAAGCAAAAGAGCTTTCCTTCCCTGACATATCTAGGAATCTGATCTACTTGGTAAGGGCAAATCTAACGACCCTTGTTGACTTGGACTACAATCCAGAATCACAGAGCTAATACTGTATCCCAGTCTCTTTCATCACAAAAGTTAATCTGGTTTGGCTCAGAGAAATGGTTATAAAAAATGCCCATAACCTCTAGCATGAAACCATAGTGGTAATTTCCTTCTTTCCCATTGCTTACTACCCCTCAGGAAAGAATGATACATCAAAAATAATATCTAACTTGGGGCAAGCCATAATTCTCCAGTTTATTTCCCTGAAATTGTGAACTGAATGTAGAAAGTACAGTTAGCCATTGTGAAGCATTTGAGCAGAATATAATACAGACTTTTGGCTTGATTTGTTGTAAGTGCATTCCAAGTTGATAAGAAATAGAATACATGAGAAAATATGTAAGACTGTATGTAAGTACACAAGGAGCTGACTGGGAGAGAGTGATCCGAGGATGAAGACTCACAGAAAGAAAGAAAAGAGAGACTGTGCAGTCTCTGGAGTTGGAAAGATAGCTCTGACTCCACTTGAGTCTGGTCTCCTAGAAGTCCAGCGGCAGAGTTGCCTCCATTTCACATCTCCATGAGAAGGTTGCATCTTTCAGTAGAGCACACAATTGGTGTGGATATATTACAAAGTGTGTTTAGATATTGGAACCTAAGGGGATGGTTTAAACAAACATCATCAATTTGATATGAATATACTTAAATGTGTTTTTATTTTAGAACTCAAGGAAACTTGGTAAAAACAAATATCAATTTTTCTGTTAGGTGCACACTTTTTCCTCACTTTGACCCTGCAAGATATGAATGTGTTCATATAAAAGAATGCATAAACAAAGATAGACTTGTTAGTTTAGGAGTATTTAAAAGATAGAGCCTAGTAGAAAAAAGGATGATAGCAAAGAAAATAGAATTTATAAGTGTAAAAGAAGTTTAAGTGAGTTAAATACCCTCCACGTGGAGTAACAAATATAGACTGATAGGATGACTAACAGAAAAATTATAGAGTGAGATCATGGCTAGAAGTTGCTCACACTAAAGAACTGATTGGCTTGAATGTAAGAATGAAGGAAACCATTGCTTATAAGAAATTATAAAAATACTCTAGAACAGATCCCCCAAAATTATGAAGATGACTAGAAAGAAGGGAGACTGCTAATCAAGATTCAGGGGAACAGGGACAGTGGGATAAGAGGGTAAGAGACGGAAGTGGTGGAATAGATGTAGTCAAAATATGCATGTCACAATGAAATCCAATATTCTGTATAATTAATATATGCCAGGAAAATGAATGTATAATCATAATAAATGGGGGAAAATGGAAAGATTTTCTTTTCAAATCAGCAACAAAACTAAGCATACAAGTGCATGCCTGTAATTTCAGCACTCAGGAAGAGGCAGGAGAATTGCTGTAAATTCAAGGCCAACTTGGAGGACTTAGGGAGTTGAATGCCAGCCTGAACTATATAGTGAGATTCTGTATCAAAAATTAATTAACAATTGATGAATTAAGAACATGATGAAGCTGTGAGCTGTCACTACTTCCATTCAACATATTACTAGAAACATTAACAAGAGTCACTAAGCAAGAAAAAGAAAAGGCAAATCATCCTGTTAGTCTATATGTTTACGAAACATTATTTGCAGATGATATAATCCTCTGCATACAAGATTCCTAAAAAGCCATCAAAAGATTTGTAGAATTACAGTAATGTAGCAGGATGGATCGGTGGATGTAGCTCAGAAGTACAATGTCTACCCGGCAAGTGTGAGGTCCTGAGTTCAATTCCTGGTACCACAGAAAACAAATGAACAAAGTAACATAGCATGATACAATTAACACTGCAAAAGACTAACATTCTTTTACACCTATAATGAGCCCAATGATGAAGAAAATACAGGGAAAACACCATTAAAAATAGCAGCAAGGAAAATCAAAGACTTAGAATTGACCTGTGTTAGCTAAGGAGGTAAAGAACCTGTACAGTGAAAACTATATTACTCTGAAAAAAAATTAAAGAGGACTTCAAAAAATGGAATGATATCTCCTGTTCCTGGATAGACAAAATGAATACAGTCAAAGTTACTGTACTTCCAAATACTAGCAAAAACAAAACAAAACAAAACAAAACACCCTAACATGAGGATAAATGCAGCAGAATAGGTAGTCCACAAACAATGCCAAGTACATTCATTACTTGATCTTTGACAAACACCAAAAACACACTGCAGGGAAGATAGACTTTTCTAAAACTGGTGCTGGGAAAGCTGGTCTCCACCTTCTATACTGTTGGTAAAACTACCATGGATATTAGCATTAATATTCTTCAAAAACTGAAGCTAGAAACTCCAATTGACCTAGCTATTTTATAGGTACCTGTAACTCAAAGGAGATAAAGACACACATTATAGTGATGTGCACATACGCATGCTTATAGCAGCACAACTCATAATAAGTACATCTTGAAAGTGGCCTGTATGTACCAATCCCACCTGTAGTTAAGAGCAGTGAGGGGCTGGGAATTGGGAGGATAGAAAGCATGCTCTTCACCATAAATCTCCACTTTTTCACTCTCCTCTTGTGTTTCTTGAAGAGCTAGATGAAAGCAACCTGTTCCCTCTGGAACAAACCTCTCTCTCTCTCTCTCTCTCTGTGTGTGTGTATGTGTGTGTGTGTGTGCAAAGTTACAACCTTTAAATAAAAATATGCAATTAGCAAAATTTTGAAATAACTAACGTTGACAAGGATGTAGAGCAAATGGAACTATATTGTTTCTAGTGGAGACAAACTGGCACAAATGCCATGCGAAGCACCCATACGTTAGTAAATCAGGTTACACAGATGATCTATCTATCTATTGATTCATTTATATATTACATGTACATAATATATATGTATATGATTTACCAGGAAGGTCTGCAAGGGCCACCTGCAGAAGCAGGGCGTGGAAGAATGCCCAGTGGCTCTGTGCACCTTGGACAGTCAGGTTGAAGCCAGGAGCTGGCTGCAGAGATCAGTGAGAGTTCAAGCTGGAAAGCTGAGCGCCTTCTGTCAGGAGGCTGAAAAGTCTGCATTGGGAACCCGAGGAAACTAGAAACCAGTGTGTCCGAAGGCCGTGCCAAGGAGGAAAAAAATCTTTCTTCCTGCACTTTTCATTCTACCAGATGACAAGGCTCCTGGCTGGTGGTGCCCACCTCCGGGGTAGGTGTTTCCTCCTCGGTTGGAGGCCTACACTTGAATCATCACTCAGAGCTTCCACTGATCTACTAGGCAGCTCTTACTCAAGTCAGGTCGACATGTCACAATTAGTGACCACGAGTTGTGAACAGCACAAAGTTATATGTTATTTATAATACACATATTACATTGAATTATATACATATATTAATATTTAAAGTGGAGGCTAAAAAACAGGATGTTAATTGTCTTTCTTTTCCTTAATGAGATTATTGATGCTTTTTTTCTTTGCAAGTTGATCATTTCAGAAAAAGAATTTTAGTGACAGCATATTAATTAATAAATTTTATAATTTAGGAAATAGTTTTTCTTTAAGATATACTCTTAGGTTATTCTTTAATTCATTCTGTCATATTCAAAAATCCAAAGGTGTGTTTATATGATTCTAAATGTCATGAAGAATGCAGTTTTGTAGGGAAAGTCACCACTCTTATGGTTAAGGAAAGCTAAAAAAAAAAAAAAATTCACAAAGGAAAATACATCAAAATATTTCCAAGGAAGTTTCAAAGGGCCTGGGCAGTTACTATTTCCAGGTCAGTCTTGAATGCTCAGAGATCTCATTTTTGCCTGTGAAGTGATCATAAATTATTTTTTCAGGGGAAGACTTACATTTACCAATATCACTAAATTAATAATCAAACTAACCACTCTAGATAAAAAATTTAGGATTGAATCACAGTTAAGAATGAAATTTATCAGTAATCATTTCATAATGTGGATACTTTCATTGCCAAATAATCTATCACTCTCAATCCATTGATTGGAGAGATAATGGAGAGATAAATCTGGGACATCCAATAGAGATAAATCAAAGACATCCATAATCTGTGCATGATAAATGATCAGTGGTCACTTTACTTTATGACTGATTTCTTTGTTTGAATAATTCAGCATACTCAAACTAAAACTGGAATTATTCTTTTTCTTAAAGTTACTTTGTGTGCATCAGCTCTAATTTATTATTGATAAATTTTATATTTTAATCATTAGGGAACATTATTTTCTTTCTTATTTGTAACATTTTTACAAGCTCCCATAATAAACTGATCATTTAAAAATACATTGCCATTTTAAATAGATAACTAAAAAATCAAAACTACAGATATTTGTCTTATACAAATTTCTCTGTTTATTACTTTTGCTCTAAAAAGAATCTAAAGAAAACATTAACAGCTGCTATTTCAACTTACATACTGAACAATTACATTCTTTCACACCACTTGCAATTCTTTAAGGACTGACTGACAAGCCATATAAAAAGTGTAAATGGTTCTCTTTGACACATGGTGAAAACTGACAAGCAGATAGCAAGTAACTGAGATTGGGAAGTAAAACAGTAATATTCAAATCTAGAGATAGAATTCTATAAAATGCACAAATTTGAACATCATTGAGATTCTGGACCAAATGGCTAAGGAGGTAATTAAGATGAAGAAGATAAAGAACAATTTAAATAATTTTAAATTATTAAAAGGGATATGTGACAGCAGCTTATTTTGACTAGATGAAATGGAAAATCCTTTTATACAGAACTGTTCTGAAGCACCAAAAGAATTCTATGGCAGATAAAAGATGTGGCATATAGGAGTGACTAAATAGATTGGAATAAATGAATGAATGACATTGGAATCTAGTGAAAGCAGATTTTTCTATTTTAAAGTCCTTTAAAGAATATGCCATGCTTCAATACCTTATTGAGAAATGTGAGACAGCATTCTGTCACTGTGACAAAATACTTGAGATAACCATTTTATAGAGAAAAATGGTTTATTTTGGCCCCTGGTTTTGAAGGTTTTAGTTCATAGGCATTTGACCCCCAATGATCTAACTTCTTTGCAGTGGACACTACCTCTTATGTTTCTATCACCTATCAGTAATGTCCTTGGCTGGGAAACAAACTTCAAGCAAGAGCCTCTGGGAAACATTCACGATGCAAAGATTAGTGTTCTACTCTAAAGTGTCATGTTCATCTTATAATGCAAAATGCATTCATTCTCCAAAAGTTCCCAAGGTCTTAATTGTTCTAGCTTTGCTCAAAAGACCAGTCTCCTCCAAGACTCATGGTAAAATCAGCTACCAGCTCTTACAAAAATCAAAGCCTTAGCTACAGACTCACAATGTACAGTGGTGGTATAGGCTTGAGATAAACATGTTAGTGCAAAAGGGAGAGACAGAGGCATAGCAAGTATTTGAGCAATGCAACACTGAAGCTCCAAGGCACACATCAGATTCTCCCTGTCTAGCACCTAGGGAACACTGTCTTTTGAAGGCTTGAAGTCTCCTTGGCAGTGTGTGGCAGGTATTTCTCACTCCTGTGATCTCAGCTGCAGCTTTGGCTCCTTGCTTATAATGCCACTCTCTGCCTTCTCAGGGGCTCTTCACAGGAGCTCACCCTGGCACACACAGCAAGCCCTCTAAGTTTTCCTTTGACATCTCAGTGGAAAACTGCATAACTCCATGGCTCCCTCATAGAGAAAGAATTTTTAACTCCTGTGCATGGAACACCTGTGAAGTTGTATCACATGGGCAGCACCAAGATCTGCCACACAATCAGCGATGCCTGGCCTGCCTGAATCTGGCCAAGGTGGCCTTTGAGTGCCTGTAAGACTGAATGCAGAGAGATGAATTCTAGGGAAACAAGTCCCTGGAGGTCCTGAGCAAACAGAGTGCTTTGATACTCCTTCCTAAAGGAAAGGCTTTGACATAGGTTCACATTTGCATACTTCTGAGGCTGCAGTGGGTGGGGCATTTCCGTTCCTGACTTGTGTTCAGCGAATCTGTTCTACTGTCCCAGTGTGAAGGACTTGGTTTATTTTGACAGGACTAGCCCCTTACCTGCTTCTTGGTCATAGCTTTAAACATTTTTTGTCTTCTCAAAGCTTATTTTTTTCCCTGAATCTTTCCACTCTTCTTTTTCTACCTGATTCCTAACATAAATGTGGCTACATGAAGTTAGCAATTTCCAGGCTGCTGCCTGAGGGTCTTGCTACCTTGATATGTCCTGCTGGAGATAAACTAGTCCATTTCCTATAAGCTCAGTCTTTTATAAAGTTTCAGGGAACATAACAAAGGAAGTCAAATCTTTTCCAGGAAGTAAGAAGTATGGTTGTTAGTCTAATTCTGATAGTCCTTTTTTCCACCTGAAACTTTATGAGATAACCTTTAGTGTCTGTATTCTTGTCAGCACTCTGGTCCCCAGTCCTCCTCAGAATTCTGTTAAACACTTTCTACAGCATTCTAGCCTTCCCCAAACTTCCCCAGACTCTACCCGTGGACCACTTCCAAAGACTTACCATCACATCGTCATCTCTAATTGCAGCAATGACCCTTGTTTTCAGTATGCATTTGCTGTTAGTCTTCTGTCATTATGGTAAAAATGGCTGAGAAAATCAACTCCCAAGGAGGAGGAGCTTGCCTTTGCTCAAGGTTTCAGAAGTTTCAGTATAGGGTTTATTTGTCCTGTCACTTTCAGCTGGTGGTGAGGCAACGCATGACGGCAGGACCATATGATGGAAGAAGTGGTCACTGTGTAACGAGGAACAGAGAAAGCAGAAGGGCGAGGAAACCCAGACCCCTCTCCAGGGGCAGGGCTTTCGGGATGTTACCTGCTTCTACTGTGTCCACCTCAGGATGATTTACCACTTTGAAACGTGCCACAGGATGGGGACCAAGTCTTCAACATGGGCATATGGCAGACATTTAATACTGAAATTATAGCAAGATGCTTGTCCAACACTGCATTATAACATTAATCCAATATCTCTGTTCAGAAAGGCCTTTCAGCAGAATGCCTTGTTACAGAAAATGAGGTTTTTGGTACCAGGGATCAGTGTTATGACCTTACCCTTGCCAGGCAGGCATTTGTGTCACTGAGCTAAATTCCTGGCAAAATGAGGATTTTGTAGATAAGGAAAAACCACATTACAAATGCAGAAACTGAAGTTCAATGAATATATATAAATTTTAAAGTTTGACTGAATATGACAAAGGGGTATCCAAAGAGAAGTTCCACTGAAAGCTGTATTACATTGTGGTTGCCAAGTCAGTGCAGTGTTCCGGCACAGAGGAATTATATATCTAGGGTGTTTATAAGGTTTCCTCGGGATGGAGCACTTAAAGCCCCACTGTGCTGTCCTTATCCAGTTTTTAGCATGACCTCTCGAGCATGTCTCTCACAAACTGGAATCTTAGTCCTCCAAAGTTCACAACCTCACAGACAAGCAGGAGTCCTGGAAAGAATGCCAATTAAGAGGAAAGAGTAAGTCTCAGAAGGCAGAAGTCAGCAAATATTTTATTAAAGTGAAAGGAAAGGTCATATGAAATTGTAAGAACTGGTTAAAAAAAGATATAAATCAGCAATCTATACCTCTGTCTATTAAAAGTTCTCAAATCAGAATCTGCTTGGATCCGTTTTTATTGCATTTGTCCATTTATTTTCAGTACAGAAAATGAGGTTACAGAAAGTATCCTAGTGCTGTGCCTTCACTCTGACGTCCCACAGAAGTCCTGTTTCTTATTCATTTTCAAAATCTCACAAAGAAGCCTCTAATTAAAGCTGCATGAAATCTAAATGGACAACCTTAGTTAACACCTGAAGTAACTTAAATTTAAACTTTAAACTCATAATTTAAATAATACTTAATTGGACACAAACTTCACTGAGCACAGAAATACTATTTTATAGAATAAGTGTCACAGATTTTATACAATAAAATATATTTAAGTCTCATGTTAGAGTACAAAAAAATATTATTGTGAATCTGTTGATACTGACACTCCCAGCAAGATAAATGGCTGAAAAACTTAGTTCATCATCAGAATCACGTTTGTATGTCCCAAGAGCTGAAATTCCTGTGGTGCACTCTTGAGCTGAATCTATATATTGTTATCCAGCCTCTCCCTCTCATAGGTACAGACACACATAATTTTGTGGGTAATTCTGATAATTGGCCAAATAAAGGATCTATTAAACATATTTCAGACACTTCATTCCAATAGTAGGAAGTTCATATCAGATATTCATAACATGATTTTTGGATTACATATTTTATGATTCTAATATAACATCTTGCCAACTGCAAGCATTCTTTTTCCTAGTGAATACTTGATAGATGACCAGTCAGCTCTTCTCAGACTGTGGTGACTCTTTCTGGAGGATATTTATTCTACTGCTATGAAGTTTCTTAACTGTGTTAAAATACTGAAATTTCATTGATTTGTCTCGGTTTTGTCTTTAAAAAAATGTACACCCTTGTCCATTTGAGAGCTCTTCAAATGCCTAGAGACATATCTTTAACCGTTCTCCCATGATTTCTCTAGAAGTTAGAAAAGGTGCAAAGATTATAGCCACAAAAATTATATATTTTCATTAGATAAGCAACTAAGAAAGTGGCAGATTTACAGAATAATCAAAATGTTTCACTAGGAAAGAAGAAAAATAAGTGAAGTGATTTAGCAGTTTAGTATCAATATATGCTTTTAGAATAAATTTTGCCAAGAAGAAGAATGAGAAAATTGTAGCAGTGTTACAGATGGGGTATAGTAAATCCAAAGTGAAAAATATAAAGATTGGCCACAGAAAGAATACAACTTGCACACATTTGAGAAACTTTTAAAATTAACTATGTAGGCTGTAGTATATTCTTTAAAAATCAAGTGAATATTTTGAATATCCTATTTCTATTAAGGAAAAATAATCAAATCAAGTAAATCAGATTCGCTTTATAGATAGTTGTAGTAATTAGTAGTAATTAGTTGTAGTAAGTAATTAATTTACATAAACAAAAAGTAAGGCAATAAATTACACTCTAAAATACAAAGAATAAATAAGGTGTGATAGAATTATATTTAATCATGAAAACACGATTATGATAAATTAATTCATACACTATATTCAAGAATGATATAAACTGCTAATTCTTACATACAAAAGAAGATAAACAAAGATTTGTCCAATGTACAGTTCAGATAAAGGATTATTACACTTATTTTAAGTACAGTTAATAGTTACCTACACACATGGATGTCATCTAAACTCCTATACCTACTTTTGAACCATTTGCCTTAATTTAACAAGCTAAATTTTATTCTTCTTTATTTGCTTTTGTTATTTCACCTATATATGGTACTATGTATTCCATGCTTCCCAAAATGTTATCATATACACATAAACAAATTAATAGGTCAAGGTCTTTTTTTTCCAAAAAAGTTGTAGATAAATTTGTCATTTGCATTATTGATCAGGCATTTTTCCTTATCAATAAGGCTTTTTGTCTTTAAATTTAAAGATTCAAAAATGCCTCACTTTTAATTTTTCCTGTATCTGGCTTTAATTTTGTGGATTTCATTCTTTCATTTGCCCTCTTTCAAGAAGCTAAGCTACTGTTGGTGCTCTTTTTTTAAAATACAAAATCAATAATACTCAGTCCTTAGTATAAATCTCTGAACATTCAGTTAGCATCTAATCTTTTATCTCTAACTCCCTCTTTAACATTTTTATTTGGTTGTTGGGCTATTATCTTGTAGAATCAAAGGGTGTTAGAGTTGCACTGACCTAAAGATCATCTAGGTAAATTTCAAATTCCAGATAACATGATCTGAAAGAATAAGTAGACAGTGTCACTCGAACAATGCAGACAAAGAAGACAAACAGACGTTCTGTGTTCTCCAGTCACCAAATAATTGGTAACATACCATCACAGTTATTTCTTGTGCTATCAGGTGCACTGGTGATTCATCCTCTCTCCACCCCTTTCCCTCCCCTCTGTGAATTTTGGATTAGTTATAGACTAGGCATCAGGGCCTGTTTTAGTTACTTTTATCTCATTGCTGAGAAAAAGTATCCAGTATCCAAAGTTAAAGAGGAAAGGATTATTTCTCTTCACAGTTTGTGGAGGTTTCATCTATGGTCAGCTGTTTCCAAGCTAGTGTGGCAAGGCAGAAGAGAAACAGTCATATATGAGAAGCAGTCCGTGGCAGGGAGGTGATAAGGAAGCAGCATAAGCAGCTAGAACATTAGCAACAAGTCTCCCTCACCCTTTAATCTCATGCAGCTCACAAGCCTTTGGGGTGATGCCACTCAGAGTGGGGTTTCCCACTACCCTACACACAACTAAGATAAATCAATTAGTAGACTAATCCGGTACTGCACTCCCTTATTTCACATTCACACAGCTTATTTCCAGCCACCTCCAAAAAGCCCTACCCTATGACTACACCCACAAGAGACTGCTGGAGGACATCTGAACACAAGCTGGAATAAGGCCATATATGAGAATTAGTATAATAGATCCAGTATATACTGTATCTGGCAATGTCCAGTTGGACTCACCAAGAATATGTCTGTTGGACTAAGTAAGGATCACCTTAAAAAATTTTCACAAATGAAAAAATTTGTTTTATTGGCTCAGTTATTATTCATTAATATACCTGTTAACTCAACTATCCTTCCAGATATGAAATTCTCTGCAACAACTTAATTATGAATTTCTTAAACAAATTCACAGACCAAGAACAGCAGTTTGAAGTGTTCTACAGAGTCTGTTCCAAAGAAACACTAGTGAACCCTGAAGAAATTGTAGAGGAAGAAAAGATCACCATGAAAAATCTGAAAATTGTGTTATGGGTATACAGAAAATTACTGAACATTTATTTTAGAAAACCTAATCATTGTTGCACAGTGAAGAGCAAATCTGTGGCGCTTGGCTAGGATCTGTTCCCCCTGTCACCTTCCAGTGTGATTTATATGCTATCTGGACAGCATGACCAAGGAAATAAGCTCCTTATAGCTAATCTCCCAGTCAAGACGAATGGTACAGCAACAGGTGAGACTGGCTACCTGAATTTCTCACTTCTTACCCACCTAGATTCATCTTGTAAATATTAAAGGCCAGAGGAGTGTGACTGAGCGCTTGCGGGCTCCTTTCCAGAAACCCTTTTCATAACACAGGACTTACACCAGTTATGTCAAGCTTTCATCTTGGGTTCTTAGGTGGTGTGCTGCTGAGCTATACCCTTGGCATCTGTCAGTGAATTTTGAAGCCTTCTACCAAAAAAACTGGGAATTAAGTGTGTGGGAGACCAGCTAAGGAGAAGTGGTTCTAGGGAAAAGTTATTGCGGCTGAGATCAGATTGTTTACTTGTGCATGTACTAATGGGTGATGTGTTAGTTGAATTTCTTGCACCCTGTCTGAGTGACTAAAAGCAGGATGAGTCAGATGCTTGGTCTCTTCTGCTGAGAAAATGCAAGATCCCTGCAAGTGGCACCTGGGTGGGGAAGGACCAGAATGGGCTGGTTCCCCACAGGTGGTACCTGAGCAGGGACTTGGAATCCTCATAAGCAGGTTTGCTATGGAGACTTAGCCTGGGCAGGCTGGTTTGTTACAAAGTGTTATCTGATTGTGGTGAGGCTGGGTCTTCCATGGCTGAATGACCTTCAGAAGGGGGCTCTAAACTCACTTATTATAACTCTATCAAATGCCAGATATTTTTTAATCTCACCTCTAGATTTTCCTAGGCAGTTATTGCAATAGCAAAAAGCCTCAAGTAATCTGTTTGAGGGGAATTATATAAATCATATCAGGAATCGGGAATCTCCATGCATGCTCTTCTTACTGGATGTAGATGTGACCCTAAACTTTTATAGTATCAATTCAGAATAACACACTAGACTGAACCCTGATTTCAATTCTACTGTATTACATATTGCATGCAAGTGTTTGTCAACTTAAATTACCTTTTGTGATAGTGAAGTGTATCAAAATCAATGAATAAAATTATGTTACAGATTTTTTTCAAATATTTTTTAGTTCCAGATCTGATTATGTAGATAAAGGAGGAAATAAACTTAATCAATGTGTGACTATGTATAATAAAATATGCATAATATAATTATCTATTTTCTCTATTCTAACCTCTTTCTTTAAAATCCAAGAATTTTTTCATGAACATTTCTTCTCATTGTGAGATCCTAATCACTAATGTACTATACTCTTTTTTATTCCTTTATAATATTACAAAGAAAATTTCTTCCATATAAAAACTTTTTGTATTAGTATGTTTTGTATTTTGGGTCCCAAATTCTAGACAAATGTAACGTATAACAGACATCTGGCTCATGTTTCCAGAGGTCCCAGTCCATGGTTACCCAGCTCAAAAGCAGAAACAACATGGCAGAAGTCAGGTGAAGGAAAATCGATCACTTTATGGTAGCAGTGAAGCAGACAGCAAGGGGAAGAGGTGAGATAAGGAGTCAGGGACCAGATAGAGTTTGCAAGGTTACATTCTAATGACCCACCCAGACACCCAGATGCGTGCTTCTAGATATCACTCAAGCCAACAGAGATGCAACATCACACCTATGCATTTTAAAAATGCATTCTTAACCTACACTGGAAAATTCAAAGAAATTTTTGAATTATTTACAGTGATAATATTCATGTATCGCACAAAATATTCATTCTGTTCTTTTCTTGGTTTGAGAAGTAGAAATTCATATTTCTGAAAAAATAATGTTCACAAGTTAGTTTTCCTCTTCTTCACATGAGGAAAATTTTGTCATCAGTGTAAATACCTCTGCAAGTTCAAAGTACAAAGTTTCTTTCATTTATAAAAAGAATTTAGGCCAATATCTGAGTACTGAGAAAATATAAAATAATGCCACTGTTGTTCTTTACTTTTACCACTTGAGAAGTTTGAAAGTATTTTAGCAGTATTTATTCTTCTTTTCCACCATACCTCATTCTCCTTATTATTTTTTAAAATATTATTATTGCTTCCAATTTTATCCACATTTTCAAACATTCCACAACAGTAGTGTTATCAAAGCATATGCTTAAATTGAGAAAACAACAAATGCAGCAGAGAAAATATCATTTTTCTCTTTTTTGTTCAAATCTACATAAATTCTATAATATACTTTATGGGTTCTGCTTGTATTTTTGAAGTTATTAATAATCAGACAGCTATTATGTTCTTAATTTCCTCTGTATACTCACGAATTATACGTTTATTTATATATATTCAATCATATATATGTTTCACATATATTTATTTGTAGCAATGAACATTAAGGACATTCTTGTCAGCACATAGTACCACGATGCGTAATTTCAATGAAATATAAGTTCTGGTTTACCATCCATGTATTACCATTCATGTACCATTCGTATATTTTGGAGCAAGATATGAATACAAAATAAATTGTATGAAAATATCCATTCTGTAATAGGTCTTATTGTTACAAATTGACTTCTGCAGAAGGGAAATTTTGATAAAGCACTGGGAATTGAAATTTACCATTGCTCTTGAGCGATCTTGCAAGTCTTCACTTTACGTGCAAGGAGTGTGCAGCCCTGAGAACTGTTTAAACATGGTGCTGCTCAGGTTTGTGTATGGGACGAGTGATCTTTGGGGCACGGCATCAAACCTCCCTTGATCACCAGCTCATCAGCTCTGTAAGGTAATGTTCATGTGCTTAGGCACTTTCTGTGCCCTTTCATTTGCTTCTACTGGGCAGCGAGGGCACAGGAGAATAGATTCAAAACTTATTCTCAAGCTGCTTGCTGTGCCATGATGAATACTATCATTTGCCTCTGAACCAGGAGTCCTGTACCTTTTGCCAACATTCATGAAGATTAGCAGTCTAACTTGTTAGTTTAAGAGTAAGTTTAAATCAAATTTCATGCCCTGGTAGAGAGATTTATACATACAAGACAAATTTGGCAGAGGGAAAAGTTGAGCTGTGCTGCTGGCACACTAGAGATACCTGTCCACACCACGACGGGCTTGGGCGCGGGGACGCCCCTGAGGAAACACTCTAAACTGAAGGAAGAACCCTGGTCTCCCTGTCCTTGCATGAAGCAGTCTTCCCATGCAAACTGTTTTGAAGAAGGCGGCATGACCTCAGGCAGGGTGACTTGTTTTATTCAGAAGGCAAGGAAAATAGTAGAAACGTGGTGATATCAGGATTTAATGCAAATACAGGTCAAAAATGTCAAATCAATGGTCTCTGCTGAAACAGTAGATTTCCTTTGGCACTAGATGTACATTTTTATGGCATATAATGGCATTTGCAAATTTTAAAAATATTCTTGAGATACAGCACTTTGTAAAATTTGAGGTTGTATGTGTGAATAGATTCAAATAGTTACTTTAGCAAGTCTTGTGACTCATACTTTGAAAAAAATCTACTTTAGAAATAAAATGTAATTGTGTTATTTTATCAATTATCAACAACTGAGTTTAAGATTTTTCTCAATTTAATTTTGGCTATTCTCTCTTTCATCTGAACACTTTGATAACTCTAGACATCTCAATCATGGTGCCAAAGTACATGGTCACAGATCCAGATACCTAATTTCTCACCTAAAACCTTTTTTGTTGTTGCTTGTTTTAATTTGGGTGCATTGCTTGTTTTTGTTACAAATTCCTATTCAGTATGAGAAGATAATAGTTGTGTTTAGATCAAAATTTTGTTGTATACATTTAAGATGTATCAGTTGGCCTTGTGTTTGGAAAGAGTGAGCGCTCAGTAAATATTAAACATCATCATTACTCCTTGTCTTATGTCTAGATTTGAAACCTTTCCTTCTTATAGTGAATGGGCATAAAATAAACCTTTCCACTCACTTCAGCAACTGAATCTTTCAGATGGTTTTTTATATGCATAGGCAATATCTTATTTAACTATTGTATTCTCAATGGTTGCTACAATCTCAGACACACAAAACAAATATTACTACATGTTGAATGAATGAGTGAATGAATTAATGAATACATGAATGAATAAAATAATAATGACTTTCCCATGCCCTAGGTTTAGTGCAGAGTTATAACTTCTTAATAAGTACCTTCACAGCAAATGAAGATGGAAACAAAGCTGTAAAAATCTGGCATGATAAAGAAATGTAGTTATTTAAGTACGGTGCTGGTAAATATCTGGGAATGTTTGTTCAATGACAAGGACCAGTAACTTTGCACATAGGGTGCTGGATGCACTTGACAGAAATGTTCCCACCCTGTATTAGAATAGTGATATATTAACAGCTGATAGAAACTAAACGGGACAAGGGAAAGTATCATGAAAGGGGTGGTTCCTAAGCTGTAACTTGAAGGGTGACAAAGTTGGCTAGAAGTTGAGGTCCTGGGGAGACTGTTGCAGTAGTTGCACGTGACATCCATGGTCAGATGCACTGGGGCAGTGGTGTAGGTGCAGAGAGTCCATCAAAAATACCAGGAGACTGCTTGTGAGATAAGGTTAATTAAGGTAAAACAAGAAAGTACAGGGTTCAGTGAGACTTGGAGAAAAGTCTGTGGCAGTCAGTGGAACTCTGCTTTGTTCACCAACCAATTAACTGCAGTCACGTTAGCTGTCTTTGTTTCATGGTATCACCAGCATTTCAAGAAACAGCTGACTTAGCACAGGGTGTGGAGGCCACTTCTGAGATAACAATAATTTGCCCACTTCCCAGTGTCCCTCAGATAGTGCTTATCCAAATAGTCCCGATCCAGTCTGCTTGGAGTATCCCCTTGACTTGGCAAGAGTTTTGGAATTCCAAAAGGGCATTTCAAGAGATGGTGCTAAATACCTAAATTTTCTCAAGTATGTGTAAGTGCAAAGTAATACAGCAAGGAAAATCATTTGGGACTCTTAGTTATTAGAGCTTATTATGGCAAAAAGCAAGGGAAGGGAAATTAGGGACCAGAAGGTATCAGGAATAAGATGGGTGTTTTTTTTTTTTTTTCTCCTAAAGCGGAGACTGAGCCAAGCACATGGATTATGCATTGTATTTGGGAGCTGATTTCAGGAAGCAAGAATGCTAGTGATAGGAGAAGATGAAGAGCAGGACAGAAGAAAAAAAAATAAAACAACAGTAAATTAGCAAGGTCATTCCTTTGAGTAATGGGGTCTTTATTTCATCAAACTTCCCCAGAAGGACAAGTATTACCTCTTAGAATTATTTTCTTAAAGGAAGTAGACTAGAGCACTTGTCTATATTTTAAAAATATATTGCTCCATGATAGATTGATATTTAACATAAAGTGACATAGTGTAGATAATTTGAGAAGTAATGGACTGTACGATTCTTGCCTAGATTTGAGAAATTGGTCAAAAATAAGTATATACTAATACATGAATCAGAGGTATTATGGATTACACTACCTCAGCTTTAAGAGTATCCAGTATACTTTGGAATCTATGATAATTAGCAAGTATGAGGACAGGTTATTAAATAATTTATTATGATAATGATAATTATTATATGAATTGGCAATTTTCTAGTGCATTATTGATTGTATTTTAAACCTTTGAGTTCTTCACGCATGGAATATTTAAACTGCCACAACTTAATTTAATCTTTCTTGGGATAATACTTAACAGTGTTATCACTGTACTTAGTATCATGGTACAAAAGGAATAAGGAACTATTTTTCTAATTACTTTTCCCATCAAAAATGGGAAACAAATTGGCAAACAAATTCAGCAGGTAGATGGAAAATAGGTCATTTTTGAGGAAGAAGTTCTCAAAATATACCTCAGTTTAGGCAGTCTCAAAGGCAATCTTATTGTAATTACCACTTTTCTGATCAACAGGCAACAATGACAATACTGCCTGTTAAACTATAAAGCATATAAAATGTGTCAGGCATAACAGACATACACACATCACTTATTTGCATAGTTTCACTTTGTCATACAAAACAAGCCCAGGATTTATGTGCTGTGATGATGTTCAGATAGGTAACTCTTTGTTACTCAGTTGAACAGTCTCTAGGTGCTGCCAGCAAGGTATTTCATAGTGTTAAGCCAGTGCTCTGATGGAGCAACTTTACAAGTTCCACCTGTGAAGAGCAGTTGCACTCCACACTAGAGCTGGCATCTCTGTGGAGGTCACTCTTGCCTAGCCACCCACAAATGTAAGCCCAATCCTAACAATGACTCTTATACATATTACTAAACCCTGACTCTTTAGGATGTGATTACCATATGGTTCTGTTGATTTTAGAAATTAAACTCCTTATTTAGTGTAAAATTCATTTCTGAATGCCAGAATTGTACACAGACTAGCAAACATAGTTTTTGGCCCTAAAAGCTATGTATAAGCTTCTTTCAGAATGAGTAGCATTTGAGGTTTTATGTGATCAATGGATACGTCACCAAATTTTGAACTATCCGTCAGCAATGAAGAGATAGACCTTGATATCAGAAAAGGCCTGGTGCACATTCAGTGGACTGTGTAGGAAACAGACAGTTTGCTGAATGTAGTTCTCACTAGTGAGTGTGGCTAAGGAATGACCAAAATTTTGGAGCTAGATTCATAAAAGACACAGATGATAGAGATAGATGATATACATATAGATATAGAAATCTGGAATGAGAAAATCTTATTCTACTATTCCTGTGAAGATCCTGGCGAATTCTACTGTGGGAAAGACACATTTAGTTCTTCACTTCTTTCCAAGTTCTACATTTAGAATTAATTTTTAGCTTGAACATAATGTACATTTTCCTTTCATAAATGATTTTTCTTATATCCACAAACAACTCTAAGAGATAATCAAAGTGGTTATAAAAATTGACTTTAGGTTTAAGGTCATACAGAGAGTAGGTGACCAAATCAGAATCTAAAAGTAGTTTGTTCCAGCCTACTCACACTTGTGTCCTCATCTAATCAATGTTCAAGCAGAATGCCATATATAGAAGGTTTTTTCCTTCCATGTTTCAAGATGGCCTGATCTATGAGCAGAGGAACCAGAAAACACTGAGGAAATGTTTTACTCATAGATGATATAGAGAAAATAACAGAACAAATCCATCTATATTTTCTTTTGCTGTACATCAAATAATCACAAACTTAGTTTCTTATAACAAAATTCATTTATGATCTCAGTTTTATTATTTAGAAGACCAACATGGTATTGTTGAGGAGGCCTCATACGGCTTGATTCAAGATGTCAGGCAGGTTACAATTCCTACTGGGGGCTGGGAGTCTTTTCCTGATTCACTGACTATGAGCCAAACTCATTTCCTTCTAACGTTTTCGATTTACACTCCTCTATCATCAATCCAACAACAGAAGGTCAAATCTCTTTCATATTTTGGAAGCCCCTGATTTCACCTCCACCTTCCTCCTCCATTTTTAAAGATTCTTTTATTGGAAACAGTGTTAGACTGAGGTTCTCTTCCTGCCTGTGCCCCACTAGCTGTGTGACCTTGAGGTCACATAAACTTCCAAGGCTTCATTTCCTTCAGTGTAGAATGAGGACACTGAAATGTACTTTACTCTCAACAGATTGCCAGATACAAAGGCATTGTGTTAGGCTCCCTCTGAGTTCTAATTTTAAATCTCCTACCCAGCCGTTCAGTAATAAAGATATACTTTTTCCTGACTACATTGCAAGATTCACTGATTATGCCTAATAAAAGTTCATTCAATTAAAAAAGGTAAAAAAGATGAATATGAGCAGAAGTTTTCAAGTTACCCATATTTCACAAAGGGGAAGATTAAGCAAAAATAACAGAGCTTTTCAGATTCATGACCTCTCTGCAAGACTTACAAATTTTATTAACTGTTGATTCATATGAAAGGCAATGTCTGATGGCTGTGAGTCATGAACAGCAATTAATTAGACTTATGTCACTCAAAAAGATGTAAGATTCAACGCACAGCAATGAAAGTCAGCTCCGTGGATACCCGCCACTCAAGCTATGCCATAAAGCTACTTAACAGAGTTGTGGTTGTGGATCCATTTTTAGGATTTACCTGTGTTTTGAAACACAATTTTAGGGCTGGGGATAAAGCTCTGTGGCACAAGCGTCTCTTGGCAAGTACAAGGTCCTGACTTTGATTCCAAAATTCGAAAATCAAAAATCAAAACAAAGTCAAAAAGAAGCCGCTGTAACATTCCACTTCAGCTCTAGTTAAAACCTGGCCTCCCATGTGATTGTTTGAGATCCAACCTCATTCCCTTGCCACAGAACACAATACACTCCCAGCTACTGACACTGATAAAACCTTACAGTCAACATAAAATTCTTATAAATAAGCTCCTGTTTCCCTGAATGTTTCCTTTAGACTAACTGATCTGCAGACTCCAAGGAAAGGTGTAGGGGATAAAGGATGGGACTTTAATGAGCTGTAGCCCTAGAGGTCTGTTCTCTGTCCAATCTATTGTGACTCCCCTCCATTCTATCCCATCTTCCTCTACTAATGTGACCCTCAAACTTCCTGCAGATCTCTCACTGTCACCCTTGATTCTCCTGGGACCTCTAAAAAATTAATTTCTTGATCAGTCAGCAGCCCCTGAAATCTGGCCACAGCCATGGTGGAACCCAGGCAGCTACACAAAGAAGCAATTCACCAGCCCTCTTGGTAAGCGCCTTCCTCTGGTGTGAGCCAGGAGGAGACCCAGTAGCATCTCCTGTGAGCTTACTGGTGCGCAGGCTTGGAATCAAACATCCCAACCCCCCTCATTAGCAACTGGGTACAGAGGTCTGAGCATCTCCTGGGAGGATGACTGACTGTATGCAATATTGCAAATATGAGGGATTTGCGTCTATCTTCTGTTTGAAGGCAAATTTTGTTTTCACTGTTTTGTTTCATTGTGATTAATTGTTTTATTTTATTCAATATTCTCTTTCGATTGGTTTTATAATTTTCTGCCTTTGGTTTTATTTTGCTATACCTAATTGGCTAGACAACAATTGTGAAGATAATGAGATATACTATGGTACCTATTACTGTTATCCCGGTACCCTGCTCTGAAGTTCTGTACTGATTTCACTGCATTGTCTCAATTGGTTTTGTTCTGTCTTGTTGTGTTGTATTTGTACTACTTTCAAAATTTAAAAAATTGTTTTTTCTTTTGTTGCATGCATTTTGGGTTTGTTTTCTCACACAAATCTAACACCCCTGTTCCCTCTACTCTCCTGCTAGGACTGTCCCAGAGTAACTCTGGGGCTTGAGGGAGGACTTAAGACAAATTAGACAGAAATCACAACAAATAGAAATCTCTACTTAATGTCAATGATTAATTAAAAAATCAGAATGGTTTTGTTAATGCAGTAGCTCCTTCATTCCATAACCAACCCTACATGATCATCCATTTTCAAGTTTTGCACTCTTGCCAATTCAGGACATTTCATGTAAGTGTGATCACGATGCATAAGTTATTTACATCTGGCAAATGTGGTATAAATAGATCACATTTTGTTTGCTTACTCACTGGCTCACACACATGTGGAGTGTTTCCGGGGTGGTGCTGGTAAGAATAATGCTAGTAAGACTATTCATACACACATCGTTCAGTGTACGCATGCTTTTCTTTTTCTGGAATAAACACCTAGGAGTGGGAAGAAAAGGCCATCTGGTACTTGTCTACTGTTCTTTCTCTCCCCCCATTTCTCTCCTTCTTTCCTCTTCTTTCTTTCAAACTGATAAACTCTTTTCCAAAATAATTGGGCCATTTTTGTTCCCATCAGCAATAAATGAGGGTTTCTATTTTTTCATATCTTTACCGATATTTGTTTTATGCCTTTTAAATTATAGGCATTATTGTTGTGTAATGTATTTCATCATTTTTCAGTTGCAGTTCCCTAATTGCTGAAAATATTGTGCATCTTTCCAATAGTATCTTATGCATTCATAAACATTCTATGGTAAAATAGCAGCTCAACTCTTTTGCTTATTATTCAGGTAGAACTGTTGTATTTTACATATTGATTTTAAAATGTTGTTAATATTTTCTAGCTACATATCCTAGCTCAGATACATGACCCAAATATGGCTTCTCTTCATCTTATGAAGGGTACATTTGGAAGTACAAGTCATTGATGTGCACAAAGTTAATTTCAACATGTGTTTCTTTATGGATCATAATTTGTTCTAGATTTTTGGTTAGAAACTTAGGAATATTAGCTCACATTTACATATACAGTCCATGTAAAATTATTTCTATATGGTGTGAGGCATGACACTACATTCATTTTTTTTTTCTGCAAGTACACTTAATCATTCCAGGATCATTTGTTGAAAACATCATCCTTTCATTCAGTTATCTATGGATTATTAGGAAAAAAATGCAGCAATCAAATTTAAGAGTGTATTGTAGACTTTCAGTTTTTTCCTGTTAGTCTGTATGTCTACTGATCCGGTATAACCGTGTTGTCTGCATTTTGGGTAGCTTGCTACTGAATTTAGAAAACAGACAATCTGTGTCCTCCTGCTTTATTCTTTTTAGAATTTATTTTGACATTTTAAAAGCCATTGCATTTTCATAATAATTTGAGTAATCAGTTTGTCTATTTCTATTAAAAATCCTTCAAACATATTCTTGGACATTTTGGGAATTTATAGATCAATTTGGGGAAAGTTGCTGGCATAATATTTGTTGAATCTTCTAATTCATTAACATAGGGTTCTTGTAAATTTATTTTGATCATTGTAATTTTCTCCTAGCAATCTTTTGTAGCTTCTGTTGCATAAATATTACATTTCTTTGATTAAATGTACTGCTGGGTATTACTTGTTGCTTTGCAAATGGGTTTTAAAAACTGTTTCCAGAGTTTTCATTATAAGTTTGTAGAAATATAATTGATTTTTGCATATTGCTCCCATAATTTGTGACCATATTAAATGTTTCTCTTAGTTTTAGTTGAAGGGTGTGTGTGTGTGTGTGTGTTTGTGCCTCCTCAGGATTGTTTCATAAAGGATTATATAACAGGTAAATAAATGTTTAAATTATTTCTTTTGAATTTGGATGTTCTTATTTCTTTTTCTTGCCTAATATCACTAGTTAGATACTACAGCATATTTTGAAAAGATTAGGCATCTCATTAAAGGTCTTTATTTGAAAAAATTGTTTAATTCCTAGTATGCTGAATATTTTATTAGAAATGGATATTGAATTTGTTAGCTACTTTATCTGTATCTATTGAAATGATCTTGTACATTTTCTCCCTTATTTGAGCAGTATCAATGTAAAATTGTTTTTTGTGACTGTCAATATAATTATATATTTTTATATATATGTCAGATAATGATGGTATATAATGCTTTTTATATATTGCTATATCCAGCCTGCTAAAATTTTATTTTATAAAGACTATGCAAAATATTTGGCTGTATGTAACTTATCAAGTGGTGATTTCTTAGTATTTTTGTTTTTGTTTTTGTTCTTTTTTTGTGGTTGTTGTTCTCTTTTTTTCTTCTTTTTTTTTTCCTTCCACTTCGGAATTCTGTATTGTTGCTACCCTCTTTCTGTTTTGTTTGTTTGTTTTTTTCTTTCTTCTTCTCTTTAAATAAAAAATTTAAAAAAATTTGGCTGGCTCTTGTATATTTCATTTATTCAGGTGTCATTGTCTGTTTGAGTAACTGAATGATTTTGGCCTGAGGAAGTAAACTGGGTTATGGACTATTCTTTATTTTCTGAAGATTTTGTGAAGGATTATTGTATCATTTTTGCAATATTTAAAATCTACCAGTGTAATTATCTAAGCTTGACTTTTCCTTGTCAGAAGATATTTGATTAGTAATTTAATATTCTTCTTTATTCTTACAGTACTTTGAGTAGTTCTGCCTTCATAGAAATGAATCCATTTAATACAAATTATTCAATTCACAGACATGCAGTTGCTCAGAGTATTCCCTTATGATTTTAATTTTGAAGAGTTAGTGTTAATGTGTTATCTGTTCCTGATTTTAGTGAGGTTTCTCTCTCCCAAACCCTTATTTATGCTTTTTCAGATTCCTAAAGGTTTGTTAATCTTATCAGTGTTTTCAAAGAAGGCTTTTGTTTTCATTTGCTTTCTTGGTGTTTTCCAGCTATTTTACTAAATTTTACTCTCTTTATTATTTACTTTGTTTTGGATGCTTTTGGTTTAGTTAGGTCTCCTTTTAATGGTTTTTTTTAATGATGAAAAATTAAGTGATTTTCTTTTTCTTTTTCTGAAGCATTTAAAATTGAGAAACATCCTTCAACATGCTATGTTAGCAGTCATTTACCACTTTTGTGTATGTTTTATCTTTATTGTCCTTTCTTCTATGTACTTTCTTTCTTTTTTATTTTTTAAAATTTTTTTTATTTTAAAGAGAACAAAACAAAAGTGGACAGAACAAAGCAGATCAGAACAGAACAATACAGCACTTTAAACAAGACAACTGGATAGTAACAGTAGCTACTATAAGTTTTTTTCTTTGTAATAGTTGAGCATGGCTTCACATACAATAATATCAAACATAACAAAATAGTATAAAACCATTTAAGAGAATGAAAGAATTACAGGGCATTCTAAACCAAAAACAGAAAATGAACAATGGCTACTATAATATTTCATTTTCCATACAAAATTTATTTATATTATCACATATATTAAAATCCAATAAGACACAACATGATAGAACCAATGGTAATAGAAGAACAAAAACATGGTAGGACTTCAAAGCAATGGCTGCCATAATGTCGTTTTCTTCAAAATAGCTGTTCGTACCATCACACATAATAAAATCAAACAAAACAGAATAAAACCATTCCAACTAATGAATGAAAACATTATAAGGCTTCAAAGCAATGAAATGGGAAATCATGATTACCATAAAATCTTATGTACTCTTATCATTTATTACACTAGGGAGACTATATGGTATTTATACACGTGAGTTTGGTTTATTTCACTTATAAGTATGGCCTCAAGTTGCATCCATTTATTTATAAATATCTCAACGTGATCATTCTTTATAGCTGTGTAGTACTCTCCTGTATAAAAATACCACATCTTTTTTATTCATTCCTCAGTTGATGGGAACTTAGGTTGTTTCCAAAATCTGGCTATTACAAACTGTGCTGCTATAAACAGGAGTGCACATATATCACTGTGGTATGATGTTTTCAGATCTTCTGGGAATATGTGTAGAAGTAGAATAGATGAGTTAAATGGGACTTCCAAACCCAGCTTTTTGAGGAATCTCCAGAGTGACCTCCACAGTGGTTGCACCAGTCTACACTCCCACCAACAGTGCAGAAGAGTTCCTTTTTCCCCACAGCCTCTCCAGCATTTGTTGTTGGTATTTTTTTTTTTTTAATCCTGGCCACTCTTTCCGGAGTGAGATGGAATCTCAGTGTGATTTCAATTTGTATTTCTCTAATGACTAATGATGATGAACATTTTTTCATGTATTTATTTGCCATTCATATTTCTTCATCTGAGAACTGTGTATTCATCTTGGATGCCCATTTTTGGATTGGGTCTGATATTTTAAAATTCTTTATAAGTTCTAGACAGAAGTACCTTGTCTGAGGGACAGTTCACTAAGATTTTTTTCCCACTTTGTGGGTTTTCTTTTCATTATGCTGGAAATTTCTTTTGACATGCAGAAACTCTTTAATAAAACATGATCCCAGTTATTGATTCTGGGAAGTATTTGCCATGCAGTTTGATTCTTGTTCATGAATTCTCTACCTATCCCTATGTCTTCAAGATTTTTACTTAATTTGTCTTCCAACATATTTAGTGTTTATGTTTTAATATTTAGATCTTTGATCCATTTAGATTTTAGTTTAGTGTATGGTGATAGACATGGGTCTAGTTTTAGTCTTTTGCATATGGATAGCCAATTTTTCCAGCACCATTTGTTAAAGAGACTGTCATTCTTCTAGTGAACATGTTTGGCCCCTTTATCAAATATGAGGTGGTTGAGTGTGTTTGTGGTTGTGGTTGTATCTTCCAATTTATTCCACTGATCTTTAGATCTGTTTTTATTCCAGTACCATGTTGATTTTATTATAGTAGCTTTGTAGTATAACTTCAAGTCAGGGATTGTGATCCCTCCTGCCTTGGTTTTGCTGCCTAGAATTGCTTATGCTATTCTAGGTCTCTTCCAGTTCCAGATGAATTTTAGGAGTGATTTCTCTAGACCTATGAGGTATGTTAGTGGTATTTTCATTGAGATTGCATTGAATCTGTATATCAATTTTGGGAGAATGGCCATTTTCACAATGTTTATTCTTCCTATCCATGAACAAGGGAAGTCTTTCCATTTGCTGAGGTCTTTGATTTCTTTTTCAGTGTATTATAATTTTCCCTGAATAGATCTTTTACTTCTTTGGTTAGGTTAATTCCTAAGTATATCATCTTTTTGGATGCTAATGTGAAGGGTGTGGCTTCTCTTATTTCTCTCTCAGTGCTTTTGTTGTTAGTGTATGGGAATGCTATTGATTTTTTAGTATTGACTTTGTATCCAGCTACAGTACTGAATTTATTTATTATATCTAGGAGTCTTTCAATGGAGTTGGGTGTCTTCTATGTAGAGTATCATGTCATCTGCAAATAATGACAATTTAACTTCCTCTTTTCCTATCTTTACTCCTTTAATTTCTCTCTCTTGTCTAATTTCTCTGGCTAGTATTTCCAGTACTATGTTGAACAGGAGCGGTGATAATGGACATCCTTGTCTTGTGCCTGATTTTAAGGTAAATGCTTTTAGTTTTTGGTCATTTAATATGATACTGGCTGTTTGTTTGTCATAGATGGTATCATATTGATGTAAACACCATCTATTCCAATACTCTGTAAGGTTCTTATGAATTAGTGTAGGACCTTATCAAAAGCTTTTTCTGCACCTATAAAGATGCTCATGTGATTCTTACTTTTAGCTCTATTGATATGGTGGATTACATTTATTGATTTATGTATGTTGAACCATCCCTGAATTCCTAGAATGAATCCCACTTAGTCGTGGTGATTTGGTGCATCCTGTTTGCCAATATTTTATTGAGTTTTTTGCATCTATGTTTATTAGGGAGATTGGTCTATAGTTCTCTTTTTTAGCTGCGTCTTTCTCAGGTTTTGTAGTAGAGTAATATTTGCTTCCAGGAGTGACTTAGGAAGAATTTCATCCCTTTAGATTTCATTGAAGAGTTTGATGAGTGTCAGAAATAAGTCTTCTTTGTAATTCTTGTAGAATTCCACAGTGAATCCATCTGGGCCTGGGCTCTTCTTTGTTGGTAAGGACTTAATTACATTTTCAATTTCATTAATAGAAATTGGGTTATTCAGCAGTTTTATGTCTTCCTGACCTAGCTTTGGTAGTTCATATGTTTCTAGGAATCTGTCTATTTCTTCTGTGTTATCAAACTTAAGAGAGTAGAGGTTTTTGAAATAGGTGTTGATGATCTTCTGTATTTCCACAGAATCTGTAGTAAGTTCACGTTTTTGATTCCTTATTGAATGAATTCACATTTTTTCTTTCCTTTTTAAAATAAGGTTGGCTAGGGGCTTATCAATTTTATTTATTCTTTCAAAGAACCAACTCTTTGCTTCATTGATTCTCTGTATTGTTTTCTAGTCTCTATTGCATTGATTTCTGCTCTGATCTTTATAATTTCCTCCCTTCTTTTTGCCTTGGGCTTGTCTTGCTCTTCTTTTTCTAGATGTTTGATGTGTAGTATTAGCTTGTGTATTTGTGTTTATTCTGTTTTCCTGATGTGGGAACTCAGTGCAACAAATTTTCCTCTGAGGACTGCTTTCCCACAAATGTGGGAAAGGATTGCCCTGTGGGATGAGGATTGCATCCCACAAATTCTGGTAAGTTGTATTGGTATTTTCATTTGATTTTAGATATTGTTTAATTTCTTCCTTAATTTCCCCTGTGACCCATTGATTGCTCAAAAGTGTATTATTCAATTTCCCTGTATTTGTGGGGTTTTTGAAGTTTCTTTTATCATTAATTTCTAGTTTAATGGCACTGTGATCGGATAACATGCATGGGATGATTTCAATTCTTTTGCATTTACTTAAATATGTTCTGTGGTCTAGTATAAGGTCTACTTTAGAGAATGTCCCATGTACTGCTGAGAAGAATGTATATTCTGATGTTGTTGGAAGGAACACTCTGTATACATCTATCATTTGTTCACAGGTGTGATTCAGTTCTGTTATTTCTTTGCTGATTTTCTGTCTAGTCGATCTGTCCCTTTGTGTCAATGGTGTGTTAAGTTCTCCTATTATAATTGTGTTCTTGCTTACTTGATTTTTCATTTCTGCTAATATTTGTTTTGCATAGCTGTGTGCTCTGGAATTTGATGCATATATATTTAAGATCATGATATCTTCCTCTAGAAGTTTTCCCTTAACTAGTATGTAGTGACCTTCTTTATCTCTTTGGATCATTCTTGGTTTGAAGATCATATTGTCTGTAAACAGAATAGCTACTCCCACTTTTTGAGGGGTTCCTGTTGCATGAAGTATTTTTTTCCATCCTTTGACTTTCAGTCTACAGGTTTCCTTTTTGGTTAGATGGGTTTCTTGTAGACAGCATATGGTTGGATGTTGTTTCTTGATCCATTCTGCCAGTCTGTTTCTTTTGATTGATGAATTGAGGCCATTTACATTAATGGTTATAACTGTTATATATTGGTTTATTGTTGACATGTTATCTTTCTGCTATTGTATCCTTACCTTTCCATTCTGTTTAATTGTATGCCTTGCTGGTTTTTTCCTATGTATATGTAGAATGTCTTTCAGTATTATTTGTAGGGTTGGTTTGGTGATCATGAAGTTCTTCAGCTGTTCTTTGTCATGGAAGTATCTTATTTTGAAGGATAGTTTTGCAGGGTACATCAGGCTGGGTTGGAAGTGGTTTTCCTTTAGGATCTGAAATACTTCACTCCATGCTCTTCTTGATTTCATTGTTTGTGTTGAGAAGTCTGCTGTGATTCTGATGGTTTTCCTTCATAGGTGACCTGTTAGATAAAAGTATCCAACAGCTTTTAATATTCTGTTCTTATGTTGGATTTCTGGGATGGTGATTATTACATTTCTGGATGTAGTTTTATTTTGGTTATGGCTATTTGGAGTTTTATATGCTTTACTAATCCATATGTCAGTTTCCATTCTCATGTTTGGGAAATTTTCAGCTATTACTTCTGGAAGTAGCCTCTTGATATCATTTTTGCTGTCCCCTTCTTTTTCATTTATCCCTATTAACCTTATATTGTTTTTCTTTGCACCATCTTGCAGCTGTTGAATTGTTACTTCCTGATTCCTTGTTATTTTTAAAAGACCTTTCCTTTCCTGTTCACTAGCTGCAATCTTATCTTTGAGGTCTGAAATTCTATCTTCACTTTGTTTGAAGTGGTTTTGGCTACTTTCAATAGAATTTTTGATTTCCTGTAAATCTCTTTGCTTTTTTTTTTATTTTAAAGGGGGTAAAATTAAACACACAAAAAAGAACAGAATGAGACATAAGAAAGCATAAATTTCAAAGCTAGACAATCAGAGATCTTCACTATCTGTCATATTGTCTCTTGTTTTCTTCCAAATGATTGTCTATATCTTTGCATATGGGGAGTTCATACTAAATAACATAGCCAATCTTTTCACAAGATGTGTAGTTCCCTGACTCCCACTTGCTAAGAGGGGGGGTGGGACATGGGACAGGGGACAGAAGGACATGAGATGTTTGATTCTCAGCCCATGCACCAGCAGGCTCACAGCCACCAACCAGAGAGGGGAGGAGTTCCTTGTTCTCCTGGAACCCCAAGTCATCCTCATGGTGCAGGTCCTGAGGTGCTAGGATCTCTCCTTCAGGCTGCCAAAAGCCTGCCACACTCACAGCCACCCCCCAGAGAGGGGAGGAGCTCCTTGTTCTCCTGGTACCCCGAGCCAACTGCATGGTGTAGGTCCTGAGGCGCCAAGGTCTCTCTCCTTCAGGGTACCAAAAGTCTGCCACATTTACCTGCTATTTATTTCTGATGAATTGACCATTACATTTCCAAAGTTCAGGGAGGTAGGCTGGTTGCTGGTTTGCTCAGCACCCTAAGTTCCAACATGGCGTGGATCTCAGGAAACGCTGTTGCTTCTTGCTTCTTGCCCTGGGGTGGCCACGGCTTGCCAGACCACAGCCACTTACCAGTGCAGCAGGTGGTTGCTGGTTTGCTCAGTACCCTAAGTTCCAATATGATGTGGATCTCAGGAAATGCTGTTGCTTCTTGCTTTTTGCCCTGGGGAGGCCATGGTTTGCCAGACCACAGCCACTTACCAGGACAGCAGGCTGGTGCGCTTGCTGTTTTTGTTGTCTTCTACCACCAATGAGCTGTTGCCCTCTGCCATGGGAAACCTTGCCTTGGACCCAGCAGATTATAGACTGAACCTCCACAAACTGTGAGATAAATAAACTTATGCCTCTTTAACATTGGGTGTTGGGTATTTTGTCTCAGCAATTGAGAAAAGTAACCAAAACATATACTATAATCATGGCGTGTATCTCAAAATAAAAAAATAAAAGCACTGGGGATGTAGCTCAGGTGCAGCCCCTGGCTTTGATCCTCCATACAACAAAAAAACCAAGAATTTTTAAGTGAATCATAGGCCTCTGGGCTGTCACAGAGGACCTTTGTCCCCATGCAGCTCCATTACCCTGCCCTGACCCCACATACCTTCCTTGGAGCCAGTGGTTGCCACTGTGGCTGAGCCTCAGGCCAACCCAGTGGAAGTCCTGCCCATGGGGCTGGAGTGTTTGCCCCCTCAGCCAGGGAGCTTCAGGTCACTGGGCTTCTGCATGGTGGCACTGGCGAAGAGCGGATGGGATGGGCACAGGTCACATCTTGTCGGCCATCCTCACGCACCTGGTTCCCTGCACAGGCTCACGGCGGCTGGTGTCACCGTTCCAGGGTGAGGCTGCTGCGCCCCTGTGCAGTGCAGCCACCCTCCCCCGAGGCTGTGGGCTCCAGCTCTGATTGCTGCCAGCCTGGACTCACACCCCACAGCTGCAGTAAGGGGGAGGCTAGCATGAGCAAAGCACCCCACACAGCGGACTGCTGAGCTGTATATGTCTTTGAATCTGCTTCATGCTCTTTTTGTTTCTTATAGTGTTCATTCAGGGATTGTATCTGTTTGCTTTGTTCCTCTAATTTTTTAACTGTGTCTTCTTTAGATTTGTTCAATATTTCTTCCACTACTTTTATCATTTCTTCTTTTACCTGGGAAATTATTTCTGATTTGAGTTTCTCTATAGCTTCTTCAAGTTGCTTCTTTATTTCAGTATTTCAGTTGATATTATTTCAATCATTTCAGGTGTATGGCTTCTATTTTCTTCTATGTACATGGCTCCTAGGCTTTCTTGGGATGGGCTGGAGGTTTGAGATTGCCTTTTAGTCTTTTGTTTTGTCATTTTCCTATATTCCATGCTTCAAGCGGTGTTCCAAAGCTTCCCCCAGGCGTGTTGGAAATCACCTCCTGTGCCCTCAGCTCCTGGGACTGAATGAAGGTTGCTGAGCTTGGTGCACTCAGGCTTGCAGGATCTCCCAAGCCTAGTCCAGTGTTTCAGTGAGCTAGGTGGGAACTCAACCCCTGAGAGAGATGTTCTCAAACTCTCCCTGGGGCAGCACCAGCAAGCTGAAAGTCCCCCTGCATGGCCCTGGCTTCTCAGACTGAAAGAAGGCCACTGGGCATGGTCCACTGAGGCACATGCAACATCCCGAGCCCAGTCCAGTGTCCTGCGGAGCTGGGCAGGAACTCAGCTACTGGGAGCGATGGTCTCAAACTCTCCCTGGGCCAGTAGCAGAGCACTGGGACTCATCTTCCACTGCCCTGGCTCCCTTGCTGGCTCTTGGATCCCTGAATTGAATAATGGAAGCTGGGTGTGGCCCACTGAGGCCAGAAAAACCTCCTGAGCCAAGTCCAGTGTTTCAGGGAGTTAGGCGGGAACTCAACCTCTGGGAGCACTGGTCTCAAACTCTCCCTGGGCCAGCGCCAGTGGGCTGAAAGTCTCTTCAACATATTTTCTAATGTCTATGTTTTTCTTTGCTCAATGGATAAGCCACAGTTATGTTTATGTTTGATTTCCAATTTATTGATTTCTAACTTAAGCCTTTTACCTTTGGAACTATATTTTGTGTAATTTAAATCAATTGGAATTTATTAGAATATTTTAGGAATTAGATTCTAGCTGATACTTGAATATGGAGAATTGAACTTCAGCATACAAACTCTTGTGAACTTCAAAAGAATGTGAGTTTTTCAGATGGTAGAATGTTCAACAAATACTTAAGCAGGCTCACAGGGCTGGTTAAAACATTTTACTGTTGTTTCAACCTATATTTGTGCTTTATTTCTGCAGTTTTACAGAAATTAGCCTCTTAATTATCCAATTATTATTATTGCATTTCTATTTATTCTTTCAAATTTGCCAGTTCTTGCTTCTGGTATTTTTACTTTTATAATTAAATTTATTGGCACAATTTAAATATGCATAATTAGCATATTCATCATAGAGAATTTGTATGTGTCCATGATACGTATTACTTCCCCTTCCTTCTCTTCAACCCCTCTTCTCTTTCTTTGTTTCCATTTTATACTTTTTTCCTGGCTTTTTTCTTTTTCCTTCCCACCCCATTTCCAAGTCTTTTCCCTTTGAACAATTACTTTCTATTCATAATATCTGTTATATATTTAAGTGCTTATTAACACTTTAATTTTCTCATACCAAAGTGACAATGCTTTATTTACACATATGTGTCCAATTTATTTTTACTCAAGGGTATGGTCTCAAGGTCCATTGATTTAATTGTAAATCTCTTAAATTTATCCTTCTTTATGGCTGAATAGTGCTTCATTGTATAAAATATATATCTTTTTATTCATTCATCAGTAGATGGGCATTTGGGTTGTTTCCAAGATTTAGCTATTACATACTGTGCTGCTAAAAACATGGGTGTGCATATATTTCTGTGGTATGATACTTTTAATTCTAAAAAGATATCAAAAAGGGGAATAGCTGGATCAAATGGTACCTCTAGTCTTAGATTTTTTGCGTAATCTCTATGCTGATTTCCACAGTGGTTGCACCAATTTATGCTCCTACAATAGTAGAGAAGTGTGCCTTTTCTCCACAGCCCTACCAGCATAGTTATTGGTTGATTTTTTTTAATCATAGCCATTCTTTCTGGAGTGATATGATATCTCCAATTGTTTTAATTTGCAGCTCTCAACTGATCAGTAACATTGCAATGGTTTTTCACATATTTATTTGCCATTTGAATTTCTTCTGAAAAGTGCCTTTTCATGTCACATGTCTAATTTTGAACTTGCTGTTCAAATGTTAGGGGGTGACTTCTTTTCATGTTCTTGATATATAGAGCAACTGACTAAATTTTTTTCCCATTCTGTGAATTGTCTTTTCACTCTGTTGGTAATTTTTTTGTGGCAAAAATGCTTTTTAATAAGATGAAAAGAACAACTGGTTAAAATTTTTCCCTATTCTGTGAGTCATATATTTTATGAAAAATATTTTATATTTTTTGAAAAATATTTTAATAAGGCAAGATTTCAGTTATTGATTCTTTGTAGTGTTTCCCATGTAGTAGAGGTTTTGTTCATGAAGTCTGCCTACATATGTGTTTTGAAGAGTTCTGCCTATTTTATATCCCAGAAGACTCAGTTTTCCTATGGTACTATTTAGATGTTTGATCCTTTTTGACTTTAGTTGAGTGCATGGTGATATACATGGGCCCAGAAATTCCAACAAAATATTTCTAGATTTAATAACTAGATTCAGTTACATAGCTGGATACAAAGTCAACACTCAAAGATCAATAGCATCCCTGTACACAAAAAACAAGCTCACTGAAAGAGAAATTAGGCAAATCTCATCTTTCATAATAGCATTGAAAAAATGAAGTATTTAGGAATAAATCTAACAAAGAGGTAAAGAACTCTACATTGAAAACTACAGTACTCTGAAAAGGAGATCAAAGAAGATGTTAGAAAATGGAAAAATATCCCTTGCTCATTGGGTAGGAAGAACTAACAAAGTAGTTTTGGGAATGCCATATTCCCAAAATTTTTATATAAATTTAATACAATCTCAATCAAAATACATTAGCATACCTACAGAACCAGAGAAAACATTACACATTACTAAAATTCATTTGGAACCAGAATAGACTTAAACTGGCTTTCCACAAGCTGAAAACTAAAGCTTCTGGTATTTTAAAATAGCTTTTGGGTGCACTGACTTTTTCTTCATGATGAAGCATCACTGTTTGTGTCAAGGTACAGTTTCTAAAGTGTTGTTTTGTCTGACGGTAATGTTGCCATACCACATCTCTTAACGTGACTAATTACTTTTATAACTTTTCTTATGTATTTACTCTCAACAGATTATTTCTACCTTGAATTTAAAGCATATGTCTTGTAGAAAAATATAAATGTATTTTTAAAAATTCATTTTGATAATCCCTGCCATTGTATTGGCATGTTAAGTTCACTTATATTTAGTGTTCTTATGGATATTTTAATGCATACTTTTTGCTTATGTGATTTTTGCCTTTCTATTCCATACCTGGTTTCTCTCTTCCATTCTTACTGTCTCCTTGTATTTTATGTACCATTTTTAATATCTCTTTAGTTTTACTCTTTTTATTTTTAGTTATGTTCTTAATGTCTGAGCTTTTGAAATTAGTATTCATGCTGAGTTATTTCTGGTTAAAAACAGGAACTGTAAAGGACAATTTTTCCAACCATTCTTTGTACTATAATTGTCTTATATATTATATCTATGTGGACTATAAACACAAAAGTACCAAATTCTAATAACACTAATATTTTATGTGAATTTGTAGCTCTTAAAAATGAGAGAAGAGAAAAAGATATGTTTAAAAAGTTTTTATTTTCACCAGTATACTTACCTTTTCTGCTTCTTTTCACTTTACTTTTCTCCTTTTGTTTTTAAATGATTACCTGATGTTTTTCCTTTCAGCTTACCAGATTTGCTGTTATTTCATGGCAGTGCAATTTGCTATCAAGTTATTTTTTAATTCATGTTCACTTGGAAATGCATCTAAGTAGCCCTCATCTTTGAATGAGCACTTTTCTGGATGTAGAATTCTTTGATTGAAGTTTTACTTTCTTTAACTTCACAAATTATCCTTTTACTACCTTGATACTTCATCCTGTCTAATAAGAAGTCAGATGTATTATTCTCCTCTATGTGATGTATAATTTTCATCCTTCTGCTTCTAGGATTTTCTGAGTTGTTTTAACCATTCGACTTTTTGATGTGAATATAGAGATTTGTGCATTTTTCTTATTTAAAAATTTTTAGCTTCCTGATTGATTAATGTCTGCATCATATTTGGCAGTTTAAAATTTTTTTATACATTTCTGTTCATTTTTTACTTTTCTTACATTTAATCTCACTATATTGCATACAACTGTATGCAAATCTTGCTGTACATATCTCTAAGTCTCATTTCTTTTGGTTTAAATTTTTCTCTATTATTAATATTGAATAATCTGTATTGATCAATATTACCTAAATCTTAGTACTTTTTTCATGAATAGACATTTTCCAAATTGTTACATGCTTTTCTTAACTTTCACAGTACTAAAGTACTTGATTTTTTTAACCTATTGTTTAGATTTATAGCTGTTTTGTAAAGAGAGGTTTTGAGCACCTCCATCACAAAAAAGGCTATATGTGGCGATAGTGTTACTGTTAGATTTACTAGGTTTAATGAAGAATTTCAAAGGATTTCATTTAATTTTCCATGCTGCAATAGCTTTTCCTCCTAAACAAAGCAATCGCTGTGAGTTCTGCTATACCAGGTTAGCTAAGCAAATTATAGCTTGGAAACTGAGGAAATAATCTATATATCTGTTAACTGGGTAAATTCATTATGAATTGAACATAGACCAGGATTGCATTTACTGTCTGCCTATCCCCTGCCCTAATTTTAACAACTTCAAAGATATTTGATGCTCCTTGCATATCAAAACTAACACACTTCCTGTATCTGATGATTTCAAAAGATATTGATACTCCTGTTTTCCAATATCTACTTATGTGAGTAAACTGTTCTCTTGGTACCTTTGTTGAAGGACTAGACAAACCACTATTAAATGTTTTTGTCATAGTTTCATAAAGTTTGTGATGCGAGGAGTTGACTTCCAAATCACCCAGTGGGTTCTGGATCTGAACACTGACTCGGATCTGCAAACTGGGCACAGAATCCCAACATTTTGGTGAAGTTGCTCTTAGCCTAGTGCTCACCAGTCTTTGACACTGTTTGTGTAAATAAGTAGTGATTCTCACTTTTGAGAACTGTTCCAGAGTTCCACTTGAGTGTCACGTTACATTTAGTCCTCATGTCTCCTCAGGTTTGTCTTAGCTGAGACGATTTTCAGGCTTCTATTGGTTTGGGGGAGTACTGATCAGCTATTTTTTAGTCCACTCCACAGCTGGTATTTCCCTGACATTGTCCTCATAGTTATATGGAAGCTATGTATTCAAGGGAAGAAGACCACTGAGGCAAAGTCCCATTTTTGTTTTATCAAGATCACATAGTCTCAACAAGATTCATCATTGTAAATATTAACATTTCACTTAGCTGATGTGGCTGAGGTATTTAATGACATGTTCCACCATGGTGAGTTTGCTTTGATTCTGTTTTTCCCCAGGTTGAACTCAGTGGAAAGGAGATAATGCTCTCAGGGACATTTAAGAACTGGACACCGTGCTTTACTTCTTTCAGGGTGAAATATTTACATGTTTTTTTGGAATTAATATTAGTGAGAAATTTGGCACCTCTGTAATAATATAATCTTTTTAACTGGCTTCTTTTGGCAAGTCCATTTCAGATTTATCCATGTAATTTCCTGGTTTGATGACTAATTTCTTTTTATGAATGAATAACATTCTATCTCATGGACATGTAGTAGTTTGTTCCTTGAAAATGTAAGGGTTTAGGTTAGGAAAGTTTCAGCCTTAAAAAAAAGCATTGTTAATTGTTTTCTTTGAATGTAGAGGACAACATTGATACACTTTCTTTTGGTTAATCATAATTATCATTGAATTTTCCTAGGCTTGTGTTTATTTTTTAGGGATAAATTAAACCAAGTTTTGTTTTTATTCTTTTTAATTTACTCATTTCTACAATGAAAGTAAATCAACAAAGACAAATAACTTATGTGATGATTAGTGTCCTTGATTACCAGTTTTATGAAGGTTTCTTCCTTACGGGGTTAAAAGTGAAAAAATTTAATAACTTAATCATGCTATAGGTAATATTTTGATTTGTTTCCAATAATATAATCTGTAAGACTTCCAAATACTGGCCTATTTTTTTCAGCCTATTTTGAAATCTTAATTATGGTTAGGTAGTGTGTATTTAGCTTATTTCCAAAGTTATGTTAGAGGAAAATGCATTTCAAATGAAATACACTTTTCATATGCTATAATTTACACTTTTATTTTCAAATTGGATAATTATTAGGCATATATTTAATAGCCACTTTTAGCTTAAAAAATTCAATGTGACTTTAGCTTTGAAACTGAAACATATAATTTTCACTATTTATCTGAATTTTCCATTTAATATTCAATTTTAAAAGTAAAGCACATCTTTTTATACTATTAATTGTTTTATATATTTAAACTATAATCTCTTAGGCTGGATGTGAAAGGATAAAATTATACCTAAATCATCTTAGTTATTAAGAATGGATTATCTACATGAGTGCGTCTCACTTTAAATAATAAAAATATATTTGAAAATATGTAGATGTAATATTTTTCAAAAATATAAAAACATAACATACTTTAGAATGTAACTAATGTATATAACCAATATATAAACAACAAATCATTTTGAAAATATCTTACCTTACAAAATGTATTTGTTTCTTTGAAGTTAAATAATATTCAAATTTCCAAAATATACCATTTTTTTCTTTTTGGTCCTAGAGATAATTTTAGAGATATTTACTTCTTTCCTCAATTTCAAATGACAAAAATAAGATACATTTTAAGTGATTTTAGCAAGGTCATGTTTCTGGGAGATAATGAATCAGAAAAATATAAGGAGTTAAATATATGGCTTTATGTCAAAAATAAAGTGATTTAAATAATGTTTCTCTATATTTGCATATATGTTATATTAATTAGTATTAGACAAATTCCAATAAATTACCACCTACAAAGGGAAAAGTAAAATATGTCTGTATTTTTACCATCAATACTGAATTTTACTAGACTAACTACAATAAAAATTTCCTATGTACAGTTTTCTCTGACTTTAAAACTTTTTAGATGGAACTTTCTACTTTTACCAATACTGCGCTAGGATATTTTTAGAACATACATCCACTGAGTGGAAATAATTCTGTACAAAATAATGATAATAAAGATAACAATGTATCAGAAAACAACCAAGCTAGTAAGAATTTGAAAGGCAAAGATTTCACCCTTAGCCAACAAAAAGAAAGTCCAAAAAGGGAACCTAATATTTGGAATTACTTTTTTTCTTCAAAAACAATTGATTATTCAAAGCTAGGACCGTGGAAACAGAGGAGAGGTTTCTGCTGTAACGTGGAGTGCACAGGAAGGTGCATAAGTTTAGGACTCAAGAAACACGTAGGGTTCTGCTGTTTCATTGCCCAGATCTAGTGGGTAAAAGGAAGTCGAAGAGTAAAGTGACTGAATACCTTTAAAATCTGAAGCCTCAGCTTCAAATCAGTTCAATTCTTTGGTGGTTTGCCTAAGCTTATTACCAAATAAAATACCAAACATGACAAATATAAAGAACCCCAACCTCAGTTCTTCATGAACAGAAACAATAGTAGCTGGAAAACAACAGATCAGAATTCTTAAATGTTAAGTTAAATGGAATTCTAAATGTGACTCATATTTAGAATGGCCTTCCCAAATCTTCCTGGGTAGAAATGTGATTGAGTCAAAAGCCCAGTGTCTGTAATTTGAAACCATGTCTAAATTCGAGCTGAAGCAAATTTTCCAGACTACTTTTAGTTAAAGACTAAGCACAGAGTGATATTAGAGCGAGTTCATTCCTTCTCATGGGCAACTAGTATCTCAGGAATCATGGTGAAGCTTTCCTTGAAGTACATGATAGAGTTAGTCTCCCTTCTAAATGACTCTCTCCTGTCTATGCCTTCTTTGTATTTCTAAGTCCCTGTCATGGCACAGTGTCACTTGCAAACCCTTCCAGCATTGCCCGGCTTCCTGCTCATTTTGTCTTACAGGTGTTTTCCCTGAAGGGTTGCATTTGTGTCTAATCCTGTCTGTACAATTGTGTCTTAGAAAAACCTTCTAAAGAGAAAAAATAAAGTAGTAATAAGGACATTTTACAATGAATAGGACAAAATATTGACAAAATCAATAAAAACACATCATTAAAAAAGAGGGAAATAGAGTAAGTAAATTTGTGAGTATAAGTTCTATAGAAAGTTCATCTTGGGTTTGAAAAGATAACAACAGAACAGCAGATAAAGAGGGTTGTGTGGAATTAAAGTTCTTTTGGATTCTTGCTTTAGTCAAAAAAGGATACCAGTCACTGTGGGCAAGGCTTGTGAGTGTCCTGAGATTTCATTCCACTAAATATTGCATATATAATTAGTATGCTCTGTCATTAGATGTAATTAGAGATGAGATTAGATTGTAAGATTGGTTGCACCTAACTTCATATTAGGTGAGCTCCTTCAGAGAGAGCCCAAACCTTATTGAACGGAAGGAAACACACACACACACACACACACACACACATACACACACACACAGAAAGAGAGAAAGGGGGGCACACTTAGTCATGGCTGTTACCTGAGTGTGTCCTCTAAGAACTAAGAATGACTCCTTCGAATAGCCGATAAGAAAACTAACTTCTGCCCTACACTTGCAAGGATGTGAACTCTTAACCACAACTACTGAAGTTGTACAAGAGTTCCAAATAACAAATGAAACTGAGACCCTGAACAGAAAACTTAGCAAGTTTGCGCCTGGACTCTGAAACCCAGAAACAGAAGATAATAAAGGTACACGCTTTCAAGTTGCCACATTTTTGATAATTTATTACATTAAAAAACTATAGGTCGATAATTAGTAGAACAGTGTTTACTACAAGAGGACTTCCTAGTGATAAGAAAGAATATTTTATAATAGTAAAATAATAATAAATACTCCATGAAAATACATACACTTCTGAATACTTATATAGCACATAAAATTATCTCACATTTATATAAATCAACTTTTAGAAACTAACAGAGGACATCGATGAATCTATTATTACTGTAGTATAATTTTCTACTTTTTGAAACAATGTTTATTTCCAAGTCTAAGATGCATTTTAAGTATATTGTTTGACCAGTAAAAGTTTGACTATAAAGTTTGAAAAAATAAATTGCAAGGAAAAATAATCTAAAAATGGAAATAAAAGTGAATTTCAGTAGCACAGATAGATTCTTAAAATGACTCTTTAAAAGAAACATTTATTCCACTAATAGTTATTGAAATCTTTAGGTTAACTGTTTTGCACATATTGTTTTAGGATTAAGATAACAATATCCACATTAGTATGGTTAGCATAACTGAATTCTTCTCATTAGAGTTTTATGACACTATTTTACTACTCAATTCAATGAACAAAGAAAAAACTATTTAGGGTATATCTTCTGTTACATATTAACAACATCATATACAAATCTGAGAAATATGCAGCCTCTACTACTTATGAATGTATTTTTATTACAATGGACAATGTTTCAATGACTGTGATTTAGTTCAAGATATGCTACATTAAGTATGTGACAGTATATTCTACAACTTCATGAAAAGTCTTATTCCATTTGAAAATGGGGCATCCACAGATAGTTAGGATGTTAGGTAAGTTATATTCCACTGAGTTGAAGACTTCTATAAGCATTTTGCATTTCCATACCTTCATTTTGCACTTATGTAGCTTTATAAAATTTGAAATTAAAAGACTTAATATTTTTGAAACCAGAAACATGTTAATTTGTATAATTACAAGTCAAAACAGATGTTCATTGTTGGAACTAAAAACACTTGAGAAATGTGTATTACAACCTAAGTATTTTTAGAAGTCAGAATCTAGTCCTCTTCACTGCTTCCTTAGGGATGGTATCTGAAGTTTAACCTCGGGTCAGGGATATTTTATGAAGTACACCAAAAGAGCTTACTAATTACTCTTTGTTTAAAAATACCTATATCATTGGCAAAATTTTTTCTGACATTTACTTAATTTTTAAATTTTGAAATCAAACTATAGAGAATAACTAAAGTTAATTAATTTCATACCTAAAATTCAAAAAATAATCTAACAGTTGTGCAAGACTATATTTGCTTTATTAAGTTCATCACAGAATGGCTAGGCAGAAAAAAAAACCTAATGCAAATAAAATTCTGTAGATGAGTTCACATCCTGTGTTATGCACTACAGACAAACAAAATAGGACAATTATAAAAGACAAAAGGTGGGGTTTTCTAGGTAAGAAGTTCCGTGGTGGGGAAAGCACACAGAATATTTTGGAAATAATGAGCATTGTAAGATGAAAGTGCTTATGAAGTAGGTGTTCCATAAATACTTATTTAATAAATAAATCAGGGGTAAGCGCCTTCCTCCAGCATGAGCCAGGAAAAGCAGTCAGTAGCTCCTGAGATCCGGCCACAGACATGGTGGAACCCAGGTGGCTACACAATGAAGCAATTCACCTACCCTCTTAAGGCTGTAGCCTGGCAAGCTGCAGCAGTCCCAGGGCGAGAACCAGCAGCACTTCCTGAGATCCGCACCATGTTGGCACTTGGGGCACTGGGAAAGAAAGCAACCCGCTTACTCTCCAGCCTGGTAAGCAGCCATGAACCTACCGGTGCACAGGCTGAAAATCAAACATCCTACCCCCTGCCATTGGCAAGTGGGAGCCAGAGATCTGAGCGTCTCTTGGGAGGTTGACCATATGTAATATAGCAAATAAGGGGAATTTCCTTCTTCCATCTCTTTGAAGGCAAATATTTTTATCACTGTTTTGTTTTGTTCTGATTAATGGTATTTCTCTATTCAATATTCTCTTTTAATTAGTTCTGTACTGTTCTGTATTTCCTTTGATTTTGCTATACCTGATTGAAAGAGCAACTATTGTGAAGATAACAACATACACTAGCACCTATTACTGTTATCCTGGTAACCTGCTGTGAAGTTCTGTACCAATTTCACTACACTGTCTTAATTGGCTTTGTTTCATCTTGTTCTGTTGTGTTTTAGTACCTGCAAAATATTAAAAAATTAAAACAAATAAATAAAATAGAAATAAAAAGGAAAAAACAACAACAAAACAGGTCAATAAGGCACTGAGCAAGCTGAAACATGATATAACTAAACAGATAATGGACTTAAAAAGCAAAAGGAGGAAAAGAAAGTGCTCTAAACAATATAACTATGTATGTTTAAATGTGTAGGATTGATAATCATATTACAAAGGTTTTATTGGATCATTGAACAGAACTGTTTGCAGCCTCACTGTTGGAATGTCCACTTTGTATGCTTTAATTTTGTAACTTGAACAGCTATTTCTAAGAGGGCAATATGTAATTTACCAACTAATGATTTCTTACTGTTTTTTTTAAATGAAATTCTGTATTATTTCTGCCTTTTTTCTGTTTTGCTGTTTTTCTCTTTAATTAAAATTTTAAAAAATTTAAAAAAATAAATAAATCAAAAAGTGCCCACAGTAATGGATAGATAAATGAAATAGAACTGTTTGAGACCTTGAACATCAAAGCCACTCACTATTAAGTATTTTCTTGGGAAAGAATATAAGCAAAGTAGCTCTTTTCAGTAAGCCCATAATTAAATGATTTGTCTTCGTCCTATATTAAATGACTAAAACTTTCAGAGAATTATGCTGGATGAGGAAAAGGAAAGAATTAGAGAACAAAGAGACAGTGGAAAAGTCAAGGTAAGATGCGGGAAACTGTGGAGGATAAAATTACCGACTACACAGGGAGAAGCACTGGAAGTTTGTGACACATGTAAATTAAAGTTCTAGGACACTGTTAGTAACAGTTTTGACTGCCTATTATGTGCCAGCTCTACTTTAAGTATATTGTTTATCAAATTTCAATTGCTCCTGTCAGACATCCTGAAACAGATACTACTGTTACAGATTTTTTCAGATATTTGTCCATGGAACGGCTTCAGAGCTAGAATTCAAGCATTGGCAGTCATGTCTAGACAGACTCTAGGGTTTATATTCTTGAGTATTCTGGTATGTGAGTCTATATGACTGATGAAAAGTCTAGTATTGAGTCGGAGAAACAGAAACATGCACACACACATACACATCAATTTAAGTTTTCATCAATTTTTCCAGAGACAACCAGAAGACCTATAATGTAATTAAAGATGGTAATTAAATTTGTATAGTTATTTATTTCAAATATGTGACAAAAATAGATATTATTCCATATAATAAAGAGAAGTATGAGAAATAGAAATACTAGGAAGATATTTGTAGAGAGGTAATGAATTAGATTTTCTGACATCATTTAGAATAAATAAGGAACTCATTTGGTGTTCAATATATAATAGGGAGCGCACTAGGAACATAAATTTAGGATCAGTTAGAAACAGCAGACTGGACAAACTGGAAGTCTGTGTTATTTTTTATTTAGATACAAAGTTTACCAGACATTAAGAGACCAATTTATAAAGAAAAGTTCTTTATAGAAGTAATATATTATTATTGAATATGTTTCCTTCAGCAATTTGTATTCTAGCTTTTTATTCTTTGTGTAAATGCATTTGAAGAAGCATGTAAATCATGTATATAATTTTTTATCTGAACTCTCTTATTGACAACATCCCATATTTTTTATTTAATGTAGATAGGGGCAATATTTACACAAAATAATTTTTTAAGTTTCATTTTATACCTTGTTCAACAATGTAGTCTATAAAGTGTTTCATAAGCCCATTAATTTGAAAATTTCCTTTGTAAGTAGTTTAAAATTCATTTTACAATTATCTCAGACTTAAAATGATAGATGGAGGTAAATGCAATGAACAAAAGAGCAATTCCTGACATTCAGGAGCTGGCTCCAAACTCACAATGAAGGCACATTATTCTGTAAGAGACATAAATAATCTTACAGAATCTAATGTCAGCAAAGGTTACTCTGAGACCATGATATAATGAGACAAAGTAAGGCCACTTCATAATTTTCCTTAAGCAGAAGTAAAGTAATTTTCCCCTGACGGTCCCCAAAATACCAATTGCCCCATCATTCAGCCAAAGTGAGTGCCTACTCTTTCTTTACCAGTTGCAACTTTATTCCCACCCTAGTTTCCCCTTTCTACAAATAAATTAATGAAGTGTACAACTATAGCATGTCAGGTCATCCACATGTTTGAATACTTAATACAAGGGAGATGGAAACAGAAACTTATCTGAAATTGTTATTTTTGTATAGCTGACAAAAATAATACTTAGGCTTAATCACTGGGATTATTAGATTTTACTCAGTTGAACATGGACACAGGCAGAAGAAAATTTTATTGATTATAAGAACTTTAGATATTGAGGAAAAGTATGTGCATTCAAATTCATCAATATTTTAATATAATGTTATGCAAAACTCCTCCCTTAAAAAGTGTTTTATGTGCCAATCAGAGCACATGGGCCCAGCTCTATAGTTCAGTCATGCAGCCCAGCTAGTTATGGGGAGGGTCCTGGAGATTCCAAACTCTGCCCAGCCAGGAGCAAGGCCTCAGCACCATACACCATGGATGCACTCTTGCCAGCTGCACACTCCAGAGACTCTGAACCCCTTGCACCAGAGGCAAGGTCCAGGTGGTACTACACTGGGGTTGTGCTCTGCCTAGCCACCTGGGTCCTTGAGGTTTTGAACTCCACTCAGCCAGGCACTAGGCCCTGATGACACACTAGAGGTATGTCCCTACTAGCCACCTGGGTGTCAGAGGTTCTCAACCCCACTCAAACTGGTTTTAGGCTCCAGCACTGCACTCCTGGAGTCTGTCCCTGCCTGCAGCAAGAGGGTTCAACCTCTGCCCAGCCCAGCATCCCAGAGCAACCAGAGGCAGTACATCAGGGGAACACCCGGCCAGCCTCAAAGGCCACAGAGCATAAGGATCTGGTGCCATAAGTCAGGGGTGTGTCCAGGCTAGCCACAGGCATATCAGAGGGTTGAAATCCTGCCCAGCGAAACTTATGGTGCAATCCACCAGAAGGGTGCCTGACCAACCACATTGTCCGAGAAGAAAATGACAAAACAAAAGAGCAAGAGGCAGTCTCAGTCCTCCAGTCCACTTGAGAACAAACCCAAGAGACGCTGAAATGGAAGAAACTGGAAATTGCACAACTGAACTTTCTGAAATGAGAGCAAATGAAGTAAAGAAACAACTCCATAAAGTTATAGAGGAAATCAGGTCAGAAATAATCTCTCAGGTAAAAAATGAAATGACAAACATTTTGAAAGAAATACTGTGTGTATCTAAAGAAGATGTAAATAAAAAATAGTATATAAGAAAATGATGGCAACCTTGAATGAACAATATAAGACAGAATTAGAATGCATGAAACAGATTCAAAGGGATATTCAAGAAATTAAAAATTCCATTGAGAGCTGGCAAAACTGCTTGAATAAAGCTGAAGACAGACTCTTAGAACTTAAAGACAGGACAGAAGATTATGACCACAAAAGAAAAGATCTCCTAAAAATAACAAGGAACCAGGTAACAACAATAAAACAGCTGTAAGATAATTCAAAGAGAAAAAATATAAGATTGACAGATGTCAATAAAAAGCAGGGGTCAACACAAATAACCTGTGAAGACTATTTGCAGAAATAATACCAGAGAATTTTCCGAAGATGGGAAGAAAATCTGATATCCAGATAAATGAGGCATACAGAACCCCAATTAACTATAACCAAAATAAAGCTTCACCCATATATATAATAATTAGGATATTAGAAATTCAGCACAAGAACAAAAAACTAAAAGCCATCACAGAAAAGAAGCAGATCACCTCTGAAGGAAAGCATGTCAGAATCATGGCAGACTTCTCAACACAAAACTTCAAGTAAGAAGAGCTTAGAGTAAAGTATTTCAGGTCCTGAAAGAAAGCAACTTTCAACCTACATTAATGTATCTTGCAAAACTATATTTGAAAATAGATGGAGAAATAAGATACTTCTATGACAAAGCACAACTGAAGAAATCAGTGGCCATCAAACTAACACTGCAAGGAGTACTGAAAGACTCTCTAGAATGAGACAAAGATAAGTACAATCTCAAGAACAGGAACAGAAGGAAACCACTAAGCAGGGCAAGCAAACAGAAAAAGTAGAAAACCAGTAACAGAAGGTAACATGAGAGTGATAAGTCAGTACTTATCGGTTATATCCATCAATGCAAATGGTCTCAACCAGTAAAAAGAAACAGACTGGCAGGTGGATTAAGAAACAAAAATCTAACAGTATGCTGTATATAAGAAACACATTTAACTCAAAAGGAAATTCATTAAAAAAACAATACTTCATGTAACAGGAACCCAGAAAAAAGCAGGGGTAGCTATTTTTTTTGCAGACAGTGTGAACTTCAAACCAAGAATGCTCAAAAGAGATAAAGAAGGTTGCTACATACTTGTTAGAAGAAAACTTCAAGAGGAAGAGATAACAATCATAAATATATATGCACCAAATATGGGAGTACCAAACTATGTAATACAAATTTTAATAGACATGAAAAACCAAATAGATGAGAATACAGTTATAACAGGGGACCTTAACACCTCATTGTCACAAAGAGACAAATCAACCAAACAAAAAATCAGCAAAGAAATAACAGAACTAAATCAAAGTTGTGAAAAAATGGGCCTAGTGGAGGTGCACAGAGTGTTCTACCCAACAGCAGAATAAACATTCTTCTCAGCTGCACATGGGTCATTCTCTAAAATAGACCATATACTAACTCAAAGTAACATCTATGATGACACAGAGAAGTTTGGCTTGTCATTATGAAGTTTCTAAAGTTACATAAAGTTATTTTTACATTTCAAAAGTATTCCAAATAAAAGGTATGCAACAAAGAGTCATCTAAAATATTAAGATTCAACCCAACATTAGATATGTGCAGGTCAGTAAAAGTATACTACGGAAGTATAGCTGCTACAGCGTGTGATTACGGCAACACAGAAACATGCGCTGGGCAGCCAGAAACCTCATCAAGCTCCAGGGATTACCTTTGTGTGGTGGCTCATGGTTGTAATCAGGCACTGGGACACTCGAGAAGAAGGATCAAAAATTGGATCCCAGTCTGGGCAGCTTAGAAACAAACAAAAAAGAAAGGAAGGAAGGAAGGAAGGAAGGAAGGAAGGAAGGAAGAAAGAAAGAAAGAAAGAAAGAAAGAAAGAAAGAAAGAAAGAAAGAAAGAAAGAAAAGAGAAGGATAAAGAAAAAGAAAGAATGTAACAGACAGAGAAGGCCAGGCTATAGTTTAGTGATAGAGGGTCACTTATCTGTTCAAGACTCTGGGTTCTATCTTCAGCCCTTTAAGAAAAATAAGAATAATAGAGACAAAAGTGCAAATGATGACGATAAAAAGATGAATTTTAACAGAAACATAAAAGCATTATGTGTAGCAGGAAAAAAAAATGTGTCAAAACAAGCAAACTCCAACGAGCTTTAGCAAGGGTCTGTGGTGAAGGTAAAGACTCACACAGAGACCCAGTGTGGAGGTCCCATGGCCACAGGTATTTCTCTAGAGCTTTGTGTTAAAAGTTAGAATTTGATAAAAGGATTCCACTTAGTGCACAAACTCGGACTTTTCTAAAATAGAGGAAAATAAGATTCAAAGCAGTGGGAAGGAGACAGCATCTGTCACTTGTGACTTGGTGTTTCTACTTAGGCCCAGGAACCAGATAGAAGCTGGGGACACCTGTGTTCCTTAGGATGCTGTACAGTCTCATTTTTTCATCCAAAAGCCATTGTTTTCTGTTTCCAACCCATCATCATTATTGTAGTTGTCCTAATTGTTCTCCATTGCCAGTGACAGATCATTATGGCTTCATAGTTTACCTAAGGCTTCAACTATTTGCAAAATGTAGATATTTATTTTTGTTTCAAAGGGAGGCAGGGGTGTGCTCTATTCAGGAACTTGTCCAAACTTCAAATTGGACAGGTTGACATTCTCTACTGGCTGCCTTAGAACTAAAACTGATGAACAATGCAGATATAAAGGGGGAGAGAGTGCTTTCTTAAGTCTATATTTGAATTATTGAAACACGCTGTATGAAAAATATATCCAAAGAACATAAATCTTTTTTTTTTTTTTTGAACCCCGGATCAAACTCAAGATCTTACACTTGCCAGGCAGGCACATAAGTGCTGAGCTAAATTCCTTTCCCCAGAACATAAAATCTTGATAAACTGTTACTTAATCTTTTCCACTACAATGAGAATTGATGTCTAAGGCTCTTAATCTGAGTTGCACAGATGGCAGGGTGCAATAGAAATAAGGCTGGGTCCAGAGATAAGAGTTCTGGGTCTAGCAGCAGCTTCAAGCTTTTTGTGTGAAAATGGGCGGGGGACTAATTTTTCTAAGCCAGTTTGTAAAACTCAGTGTTGAGTTCTGAGTTCATTCTTGATTTTAAATTTCTTCTATTTTGGACTCAAGATCAATGCTTTATTTTAAAGAATAAATGTGAAAACCAGCAGAAACATATGCACATGAGTAAGTGGTTGACCAAACTTAGAAATCTAATCTTCTTTAGAATATGTATGTAAGGAGAATTTTTGTGTCAACTGAAAAACAGCAAAAAGAATTGAACTCAATTAATTAAATTTTAAGTTTGCAGCAATCTAAAAAGTTTTCAAGAATAAATACTAATACATTGATTGACAGATATTCTGGTTGCCTCCTCTTGATACTCTCAGGACAACTTTGTAATTGGCTATCAGTTAGGAAAACTAAAACTCTTTAAATCTTAATTATTTGACAGAGTCCATTGCAACCCTCAACTGACAGATTTATAGCCTATCATTTTCTGCTAAGGTTAGATGATTACATGAGTCTATGTCTTAAGATTTCTCACTTTAATGTAATTGATTATTAAACTAATTCAGTCATTTTAAAGAACTTATGGGAGCTCCTTTCTGTCATGAAACAAAAGAAATTGTTCAAATCATATATTCTAAGACTGCATATTAAAGCTCAGATTTTTGTATTAAAACTTTTTATTAACCTTCAAATATAATAGTTGCTTTATATTTTAATTTTTAATTAAAAATAGTGTGCAACCTTTGTTGACTCTCCCCAGTTAAAACATTAGTAACTGCTTGTGATTGTTTAACCACACCAAGTAATTTGCAGATATTCAGAGTCATCTCCATAATATGATACAATCTTTCTTCATGGTGCAAAACTAGAATCTTTTCCAGCAGCTGAGATGGTTTTCTTTCCTCCACTGTCTCCAGAACTGACGTTTCTGGTGTACATATATGGCAGTAGTATGAATGGGATTAATTTTATTAATATATCATATTATATTATTAATATTATATTATATAATATTATTAATAGTATAATATTAATGTATTTGAACACTCACTTGAGATACCCTTGTTGTAATGGAGAATGAGAAAAAATATTGGACTATATGTAAAAATACTACCTGTTATTTATAAGTCAAGCAATTTTTATTTTTTAACATTGTGATAGTCTCTTTGTTCTCCTGGAACTTAGTTTCTTTGTATATATAAAGTGAGAAGATAAAATGGTTACGTTTAAGGTCATTTTCTGCAACAACCATATAAGATTTCTCTCATTAATCAATCAAGCTAGAGTATTTTTATATACTGAATGAATGCAAGGGAATCAAAGGAGATTTATAGAATATTCAGGAAAAATATTTACTCAGTACCGAGGCACTAGTGATCTAGTTGTGGACCATTCAGCCCCTGCACGAGGAGGAATCATGTGAGTAAAGTTTATTCCACACACATTTTAGTACACACACACATACACACACACACAGCTGCAGCATCATCAATCAGGTTCCGCTCTCTGGAGTCTGGTGCTCTCTGCTGCAGCCATCTGTGGTCTAGAGTCAGCATCAGAAGAAAAACTATGGTCACTCTTCGTTGTCAATCAAAAATTCCCTTAGGCGAGCTGCTTTAGATGAACTGTAGTGTGAAAGAGTCACAAGTGAAGAAGTAAACACACTAAGTTATTCTGTGTATACTCTATCAAACGCACAGTTTACGTAAATGACATAAGTTAAGATATGACATAATTAGGGATCAAACAGTTAAGAGAAAAATAACCTCAAAATTAAATTACATAGATGTATAAATCAGTAATCAAAGGACCGTTACTAATCTTCACTGATGATACCTGTTTATGTGTTATTATTCTTTTCTTTCCTTTTGTCCCCTGAATCCTAATCTCATTCTCTTTTCCTCTCTCTCTCTCTTTCTCTCTCTCTCTATATGTATGTGTATATATATATATATATATATATATATACTACTTCATATACAAACCAACTGTAAAGTGTATATATTTTGTTATTGGCATACTGCTAAGCAATTAGAGAAAGTAGATGTACATAATTATGGAAAACGAAGTCACTGAAATAATCCCAGGAGTAGAATGGGTTTATGGGTTTGCATAATTTACCAAGTAGAAAGAAGAATAACAGTCTTCAAGATGTTAGACAAGCTAAGATCTGTACAAAGAAAGTATTTTAGGAAGAAGATTTTTATCTTCTCTCTTTTAGAAAAAAAATCCTAAGTATCATGGACTACAGTGAAATGCTAATTCAGAACAATGTGTAAGTTAAGGTAGGCCCAGTGAAGTCTGTACGACTGAAGGAAAGAGAGCTCCAGTAGAGAAGTAAACATCAACAAGATGCATTGTGCAGGAGTAGAAAGGGCCTCTGTGTAGAAAGAAGGAGTTTTCCTGTGTTATTAAGACTTGAAGAGACAAGGGATCTCCTAAAATGTTAGCAGATTCTTTTAGGTTATTTCTAATTTGTTATGTGAGAAGATGATGAGTAGCATCTTGGAATGAGGGGGAAAATTTTTTTATGATTAAATTTGAAAAAAGCTCAGTAGATTTAAGCCTTGTACTGGCATACTGTTTAATTTAATGTCTGCTGATAAAAATCCCAGCTTTAAAAAGTTTATGTAGGTGGCATGGAAAACTGAAGGAGACTGTCATAGTCAAAACTTTACTGTTGATTGTTATGGTGCTTACTGGGAGCATATGGTGTCAGGGTCATATAACTTCATGGCTGACCGCCCAAGTCAGACACTGGAAATAACTGGCTTCTTTTAATAAACTGCAAGGGAAAACAGGAAGAACTGCCACACTTCTATGTCTGGAACTCTCCCTTTCACTCTCAGCATACATTTTAAATATTATACTATTAGAGATAGCTTTCAAAATCTTTCATGTATAAACATTGATGTTTAGAAAACTAATTTTAGTTGGATTGATGAACGTGAAATTGATGGACATGTTATTCTGAACTGTTACAGGGACTGGTGTCCCACATAGTATAGAAATTGGCATTGAGTCAAACTGGTGAGAACTAGAGTTAGGGCTATTTGGTTTGCTTTGTTTGGTCTGCAAGATCAGCAGTCTGTAGTTATGAAACAAATGTAAATTGTTAATCTACCAATACGTTATTTAAGAATTATTTATCTTTAAAAATATTGGCAATTCAAACAAAACTGGAAACAAGCTTCAGGTAGAAATCCAATTTCCTCAACTACTGTGCAAAGCAACTTGATGCCTTAAGAATAGTAAAGTCATTAATTATAATATATTTTTGCAAATTAGAAAGTAGAAGTTCCTGCTGATTCTACAAAGGAATTAAAGACTTACAGACAGAAACAGGAAGGAAAGCTGGAAATTTAGCTCAGTGGCAAAGGAGCCTGCCTGCCAAGTATGAAGTCATGGGTTAGATACTTGGTACAAAAGAAGAAGAAAGAAAGAAAGAAAGAAAGAAAGAAAGAAAGAAAGAAAGAAAGAAAGAAAGAAGAAAGAAAGACCTCAGAGGGGCACTTGCCACCAAAGAGACAACAGGGGGCAGAAAGTGGGTGGCCTGGGTGTGGCTAAGCAGGTTTACTGAGCACCCTTGAACAAGGACGTGTCTCTCAATGTCCAGTAACCAGAGTCTCACACAGAAATAGGGAAGTATCTCTTCACCGTATTATCTTCATTTTTAAAGATTGACTAATAAGGGTATTTACTAGTAATTTTATATTACTGTATATTAATGTATGATGGCATCAAAGCTTGCTCAATGACTGTCTTATCAGTAAATTGGTCTGTGTATATATGATTACTACATCACACAATATTAAATATTATTGAATTATAGTATGTTTCAATCTATTTAAGGTTTCAAGTCAACCCTTATGTAATACTCGGCTTTCTAAGAACACAGTATCTCTCTAATTTCTTTTGATCTTTACAGAAGTTTTGAAATTTTTCTATTATAATTTTGACTTTTTTTTTTCATGTTCTGGGGATCGAACTCACGACCTCGTGCTTGCCAGGCAGGCACTTATGCCACTGAGCTAAATCCCCAGCCCAATTTTGACCTTTTAAAAAATTTACAGTTTCATTAGTTGTTTTGCAGGCATTTTAAGTTTGTTTGAGGCCATCCGATTCCCCTCCCTGACTGTTGGAAGTGTCCTATCAACATGGTGGTAAATTCTGTTGTCTCCTCTTGTCCTTACGTTAAGTTAAGCCCATGGCTTCTATTCCAGCCGGTTCCATTCCAGCCAGCCCCTCTCTCCCTGAGGGGCTCTGTGTGATGATCAAGTCAGTGTGCCATGATGTTCTGAGAAGTTACGAATGCAGTAGATAGATCCTTTCTTCAATTTTGATGGGGCTGGAATGAGAAATGCCCCTTGGGATGTGAACAGAAGCGTGGGTATTATGAACTAACAGAAACTGATATGACAATACTTTCAATTGAAACCAACACATAAGTATATATGAAATGCATAACTTTTTGCATAAACCCTTACACTTACTTCAGTAAATTACCTAAAACTCTCATACTGTCTTAATTAATTTTATAGCATTTCTATGATACATTAAACACAAATACAGTTTTTTCATTTTTCCTAGAGCTTTTCAATTTAATTGGATACTTTTACTGCCTTTAACACTGACTTCATATTGTGACAAAATATTAATATTTGCATGACTTAAAATTTCAAAGATTAAAAACATATAAATATTTTTTTCATATAAATGTATTTATCAGTGGTGTTTTCTGAATTCTACTTTTGTTGTCAAAGGTAATTACTATTAAAGCTTACTGAGTGCACTGAAATTGTCTTCTCAGCAATGCAAACACCAACTCTTTACTTTAGTACTTAGGAAACCTGGATATGGCTGCAGCCTATCGCATTTAGGAATTTAGATATTTTCTAATTTCTGAGTCTTACACCATCAATGAACTACAACCACGTGGCAGGTTTGTTTTTGACAGAGGATGTATGTTGTTAATTGGATGGGGACTATCAAATTGCCTTCCAATTGACAATTACAACTTATGCACAAATCAGCAGTTTATTTCCCTTTACAAATGTGAATGTTGAATATTTCATTCTCTAATAATTGGAAATCAGGTACACAAAGTAGGATTAGTTTGGATGCATAATTTATAACAAAATTCAATTATTAGTCAGACTTTTTATTTCTTTTGAAATTAGTTATTATAAAGGTACCATAAACACCTGTGAAGCAAGTAAACTAACATATGTGGTATGATCTTGAATATAACCTAGTTTTAATCATTCATGGAAATGCAACAGTTTAAAAATTATATCTCACTAAAAATTGTATTTCCCTATCATCTCACATTCTTCATCAGATTTTTTCTTACAATTTAAATTTCTCATGTAAGTTAGCTGCCCATGTGATTTACTATTCTCTTACAATTTATTTATAAAAGTTTATAGGTAGACAGAAGAATCAGTAGTCTTTACAGATACCTCCCTTTGTTATATCTTAACTTTAAGGTCTTCAGTCATCACTAGATGTTATTTCAAAGTTGTCAGATTTGTTAGCTGTGGTAGAATGATGTTAACTATTCATCCAGCTCTATTGTCTTTTTCTTTCATCTTACAGTTTTTCTTGCAGTAAAGTACAGGGAAGTGACTAAGCTCTATCACTATCCACAGTAGACAAGAGCTCCCATCCTAACTGCTGTAAGACGGTTGTAGTGATTTTCCTTTCAGTTGTCTGGAGAGGAGACTGCCCACTGGGTGGCCTTGGAATTGTTGACATACAGTAATCTCAGGCAAGGGCCTGGGAACTCAATCATCTCTCTGAAAGATATCAGTGGGTTGTTAAGTGAGAAAGGAAGGCTGTAGTCTTATTCTACCAAAACACTGGAGTTTGTTCCTGCAGGCACTGTTACACTAATCAATGGCCTTTTTATATATATTATACTTTTTCTTTTCTCATAATTATTAATGTTTATAAATGAAAGAGAATAAATGTATGTTTACATACTTTCTAATAATTTTATAATTCTCTTTTATAATTTGGTCTTTAATCTAGCATTTTATTTATTTATTTACTTACTTACTTACTTATTTTGTACCCAGAATCTAACTCAGGACGTTGTGCTTGGCAGGCAGGTGATTGTGCCGCTGAGCTATACTCCTGGCTTGAATCTTGAATTATTTTAATGCATACTTTGAGTTATTTATTCCACATATATGCAATTTTTCCTATAGCACTTATCCAATGGTCCAATATTTTCCTACTAATGTGAAATGACATTATAATATTAAATTTACACAGATGCAATATTCTATTTCTAGACTCTGTTCTTGTTAATAGATTTTTATCACATACTCATATTATATTATGATGTTACAATATTGTAGTTACTGCACTTTTTAAATTGTTTTGAAATATAGCAATAAATCTGCTTTTTTATTGTTTTCTTATAAGTTGCTTAGTTATTGTTTAATAATCAATCACACAGGAATTATGGATTCACATAAACTCTCCAAAATATACTGCTAACATTTTCATTAGGATTGTAAATTATTTTGTTTGATAATATTTACCTCAAATATTTTCACCTAATATTTGAGATATTTCTCCTTTTTCAATCAAATTTCTAAAATTTTTTCAAAAATAGAATTTCTTACTTTTACTTGGATGTTTTCAGTATATGTTTCTTACCTAATTTCTATATGTGAATAATAACATTTATTTCTTGCTTTTGTACCATGACTTATATACTATAAAATTGATTTTTCTGGATTCTATTTTTTAAACTTTTGCACTTTTTAGTAATATGCATTTTATTCTGTCTGCAACAATTCAGTTGTCAATGTTATCTCTTTTAAGATTTCTTTCTATTTTTTCTTTTATCATTTCTATTCAGCATGCATTTTTTTGTGTGTGATGTCAGCCTATTACTATTCTATGGAGACATGTTGTGAACCCTGGATTATTTTAGGGTTCTCTTTTTATAGCTGACATTCTCTGGTTTCCCTGCCATAACCTGAGACATGTGTCTGTGTCCTTCCATGGGTACAAGTGCTCCCCTCAGTAAGCTGCAGCTTAGCTTTTATGGCACTTGGTGGGATTTTTCCATATAGGAAGTGTTTTAATATTTTTAAATTGCTTTTGTGTATGATTTTCATTTTGTTTTCCTTTCATTATAGCATTCATATACAGATAGGAAATTTCTGGCTTATGCTTGCATGTCTGTTTATTTTTATTTGACACCTTGCCATTTTTGCAAGCAACTTTGACATTCTGAGATCTTTTAACTTCATTGTCTAGACCATTTGCTTTCAGTTTTGATATTCTTGCATATGTAAATTTTAGTCATATTTTTCTTAGTACTTACTCTTAGTCCAAAACCTGTGTGCACTTGTGTGTGTGTGTGTGTACATATAAAACAATTTCTATCAGTAATACTACACTCCTGTTTCTGTCTTAATTTTGGAAGTCATAACTTGCTTGAGTTATTTTATATTTGAGAAAATGTGACTGACTATAGAATTTCAAAGGAACTAAATGAGAATGATTTTATTAATTCAGATATCTTCCTTCAGAAATCTGTGGACTTTTGGGCTGGGAATTAGCTCCATGGCGTAAGTGCCTGCCAGGCAAGTGTGAGGTCCTGAGTTTTATCCTCGGCATAAAAAAAAAAAAATATATATATATATATATATATATATATATATATATATATATATGGAGTTTTTATCCATGGAGTTCAGAATTCTAGTTAAATCATATCCTTTTTATAACTGAATTTGAATAAGAATATTTTGAGGAAGAGTCCAAAGATGGCAGACTGGTAGGTAGCAGGAGAGAGATCCTCTCAGAGAGAGACAGCTTCAATGCCAGAATAGGACACCCTGGAGAGACCCAAACAGAGAGAGATGGACTCTCTCAACCCAGGAAGAAACTAAAGTGAAAAAAAAACTGCTCAAATATGAGGTCCTGGGGCAACCATTAGAGAAGCTAAGATCAGCAAGCACAGTGCCCTCCTCGAGCCGCCTGAATTCCTGCCCAGGACCAACCAAACCAGTGTGACTGGTTTGAGCTGCCGGAGCATGGAGCTGAACAGCCCTGTGCCAACAGGCTTGGACCTAGCCCTGCATGTGACCCACCCAGAGACACCATGAATTCACACCACAGCCACTCTGAAGTCGGAGGTCGGGGAGCCCAGCAGTTCTTGGGGACTAGCATCAACATGCGGTGAGTGATGGGAATAAGACCGTCCCACGGGAAAGGGGCAACTGACTAGACGACATGTTGGATTTGGGCAGGACAGCCCTAACTCCATAAGGAAGTGGCTTCAGTTGGTTGCTCCCCTCGTCAACCGGATTGGTGGAATCTGCTTGGACTGGGCCGTTCTCCTGACCAAGACCCAGTGAGTTGCTACAAATTAATTCCCTGAACTCAGCATACACTGATGCAGGGAAGGCCCGCAAAGGTTGACTGGTCCGGAGGGGAGGAGCCAGCACATACTGCCTTTACTTGAACTTTAATCTCTGATAGCCTATTGAAGAGGGCAAAAACTCCTAGCCTACATGCTCTAGAGGACCCTTAACCAACAAGAAAAGGGGCTGGGAGTTACACTGTACACTTGTATGGAAGGAACCAAAAACATGACATAAGGGAGAAATAAGAATAATCCCTGAGCCCACAACCTTGAGAACATTGATCCAGGAGAGGTAAATACAAAAGAGATTGAGGGCAGCAAACATGCAACATCAAACACAGCATTAGCAAACATAAAGAGATATCTTCAGGACCTCATAAGAGGGATCAAAACTGAAATATTAATTCAAATTAAACAAGAGGTAAATAGATTAATAAAAAAAAGGCTGGGCACCTCTCAAGAAGACAGAGACAGAAGAATGGAGGAACACAAAAGGAGAGAAATATTTAATGAAGAATACAAAAAAAAAACTAGAATTAATGAAGCAGATTCAAAGAGATTATCAGGAAACTGAAAACTCCATAGAAAGCTGGCAAAACTGCTTGAAAGAAACCAAAGATAGACTATCAAAAATTGAACACAGGCTTGCAATGTGTGATCATGAAAGGGAAGATCTCTTAAAAATAACAAGGGAGCAGGCAGTAACCATACAAAGGCTAGAGGACGACAGAGGATCTATAACTTAAGAATAAAGCATGTGAATGAAGAAGCAGGAGTCAAAACAGAGGAATTAGAAAGGCTATTCACAGAAATTATTAAGGAAAATTTCCCAAGCATAGAAAAAAGAAATGATATGCAGAGATATGAAGCATACAGAACTCCAGCCACATACAACCAAAACAGAGATACACCTAGACACATAATAATCAAGGTCCCAGAAATTCAATATAAGAATAGAATATTAAAAGCAATCAGAGAAAAGAAACAGATCACCTATAAAGGGAAACCCATCAAAATCATGGCAGACTTCTCGACACAGACCATCAGGTCAAGAAGATCTTGGAGTGAAGTAATTCAAGCCCTGAAGGAGAATAACCTCCAGCCCAGATTGATGTATCCTGCAAAACTCTCTGTAGAGATTAATGGAGAAACAAGATGCTTCCATGACAAAGAGGAACTTGGAGAGTTTGTGACCACCAATCCAACCCTATAAAAAATACTGAAGGACATTTTAGACAGAAAGAAAAAGAATATGAGCATTTCAGGAACAGTGGCAGAGAGGCCTCAGTGAACAGGGCAGACTGTGGAGTGGAACAGAAAAATAGACAACCAGTGGCAGGAAAACAGAATAGCAGAAATAAGGCAGAGAAGATTGGCTGTAATCTCTAGTATAGATGGCCTTGAAATATTACAAGAGAGAAACACAGGCAGAGTAGATCAGGAGATAGGGTCCATTGAGATGCTCTATATAGGGAGGCAGTGCGACCCAAAACAAGCAGTGCACCCTATGGGAGTGAAAGGGGAGGAATTGTCTAAAAAAGGAAGGCAGAAGATATTGTTAATTGGATAACAAGATTTAAAATTTACATTATTCTCATCACTCTGCTTGGATGGATTACGTGATGTTCCAGTTTGTCTACTTGCACTAGACTTCAGGGCAAGGTCAGCTATCCCAAAAATAAGAGGACATATTATGGTAATCATCCCTAATTTTCCTATCAACTTAATCAGAAGCCCTTTTTAACTTATACTGTCTTATTATGACTGATCTTATTTGAATCGGGGTTGTTAGATTGCTACTTTGTATTGAATGATTTTATTTAAATCTGTTGTGATGGATAGCATCAAGTCTAAGAGTATAGGCAATTACACTGAAGATGACAAGATTCACTAAGATACCCACTCTGGTTTGATTATTACTTGCTTTTGAAGTCTTATAATGTCTCCAATGCTTCATTTTTATTAATGTTGTTATATACTGCTGAGACATCATGGTAATCATTGTAGATCACCTTGTATTGTGGTTTTATGCGACTTTTTTGCTTCATCATTTTCTAGGAATTGTTTTGTTTTATCTTCCTTTGTTTTGCTTTTCCCTCTAATACAGAAAGGATAGATATACATGTAGAGACTCATGCATGTGTAGAGCTTATAAACAGTTTACGAGAACCAACTGTATAACACATGTTGAAATGAATAATTACTTTGAAGAAAAAGAGACACTACAGTACCCAGTGCTGATTCTATAATGTCGTGATGTGAAATCCAGCAAAACTATCACTCTTTGTTCAAAGTGATTTTAGCTTACTTTGTTTTGTTTAAGTTCAATACACATGAAGGTATGGACAGCTGTTTTGAGGAGAATGAGAGCCACTATGACAGCCATTCTTGGCTTCCCTAATGTCTGGTCTTGAAGACCTGAAATGCCCTCCTCGTCTTGCTCAGATCAATTCCATACGAGGTTGTTTCATGTGAATTCCCTGTATGTGACAATATGGACAACTATTTGGAAGAAAACAAGAGTCAATACGATAGAGAGTGAATATCTCCTATTGTCTAGTTTTGAAATTTTTGTCTTTTACATTGCTTTCTTGTGATCCACTTTGCTCTGTTTTGTTGTGTTTAATTTTACCCTATTGATATAATTGCATGTATATTTGAGTGGGTAAGATGGATGACCATATTGCTGTTTTTGTCAGATCATGGAGCAGACCTGTTAACAGTCTCACTGTTTGAATGTCTACTTTACATGTTTTAACTTTGTAATTTGAACAACTATTTCCAAGAAGTCAGTATATAATTTGTCAAGTAATAATTTTTTAGGGTTTTTGGTGTTGTTCCTTTCCTTTTTTCCTTGGAATTCTGTATTGTTGCTACCCTTTATTCTGTTTTTTAAATAAAATTTAAAAAATAAAATAAATAAGAATATTTTATCTCAAATTATTTTAAATATTCACATATAGTGAGGTAAGTGCTGAGAACAACAACAAAGTAAACATTCTATTAAATTCAGGGACATTGTGCTTTCAATACAGCAAATCATTGCTGTCTCTGTCCTTCACACACCACATCAGCCTCCTCTTCATGATGCCATATTTGTATAATGCAAGAGATTTATATGTATCTTCATCCACTATCTGGGAAGAAATTGGCAGAAAGCGTTATTACAACCCCAAAGGAAAAGGCATAAAATGATGAGCTTTGATGGGGTCTTGTTGGTAAGGAAAATGTCTATAAATAGGGATGATGCCAGCAAGATCCAGTTAGTAATAGAAAGTTCGCCTTATGTTATTAAGACAAATGTAAAAATGACACCAAATTAGAACATTGGGAAAAATACACAGAATTATATTTGAAATCTCAGGGCAGGTTGCCCTGGAATAAGCGGAAGCTTCACAGGAAATGCAATTTCAACAAAGCTGCTTAGCCAAAAAGCTTTTGAGTGTGATCAACACCCTTTAAAGAGAGAACAATGAGCTCCCCCGAGAAGAGTGATTCTGCAGTGTCCCAGATTTAGGGCAGTGTTGGGTATCTGGTCAGGATATCAGTCCCAGCTCCAAGAAGGCCTGGTTTCTCTGTGCCCTGGAGTGTGTGTGTGTATGTGTGTGTGTGTGTGTGTATGTATGTGTTTGTGTGTATAAAAGTGGTGTTAATATTCAACCCTTTCTTTTAGAATATTTTTGAAGCCTGAAAACAGTTCATCTATGTCAAACACTTAGGGTGATAGCATTATAATTTTTAAATAAATATCAAACTTTATAGGATAGCAAGCATTTGGAAAATCATATATACATGTACCAGTCTTAATGTAATATGATGATTGTTAACATTAATCGGTCCCATTTGGCATTTTAGCCATGTGCCTAATTTAATTCCCAAACAACCTGATGATTATGTAGTCATTCTTTTGAGGCCAGTCT